>JAVQJL010067678.1:0-81786 GCA_036024295.1 Nannoperca obscura
AGCAGTACAGTACAACAGCAATAGCAACACTGGCGGTCGAGCAGGAACACGGGGGCAGCAGGAGCAACCACAGATCCAGACTCCACAGCGCCGGAGGCAGTAATACCTGCAGAAATACAAAGCAGCTAGATGGCTTTGCATTATAGCAGAAAGACACAGTTGTCCCCCTCAGGGTGACACATCCAAAGCCAGCCCATCAATCTCCAGACCCCAGTGCGTCTGGGTTTGCTGCATTGGAATTCGACGCTAATGCCAACGCTGATGAAACCCGATGCTGGGAAATCCTACTTTTCTACTTTGAATAATCAGGTAAAAATGTGTGATGTATTGCATGTCAACTTAATTTCATATGATTGTGTATCTGTCTGCATGAGTGCCTCAGTGTGTGTACATACTGTATGTGTCACTGGCGCCATGTGTTAAACCATGTATGAAAGTAATTACATCCCTGGAATGAACCAATGTAAAAACTTGAGGATGCAATTATGCTCCCATTGAATAACTCATCCTTCCTGGCAAGAGCTAATTGCATTAAAATGGATTGTGTATAGTCCTCTAGCATGAGGCATTAAGATTAACGCCAGAAGAGTTAATAGTGTGTCATCTCCTGAGTCCCCCCACCCCTCCAACCAAGTACCCGCCCCCTCCCCACACCTCTAATACTGTATAAGATTAGAAGCACGGAGAAAAAGAGAGTGCAGGAGGATAGAAAAACATGTTCTGTTTCTCCTCTCAGCATCTGCCGTCCCAGCTGGGAAAAGACCCGAGCTATTCATCAGGCTCCACGCTGCTGTCTTCATGTATTCAACTCACTCAAAGGTCACACTGTTAAACCAGCAATCTGAAATCCTCTGGCCTGCTTTTAGATCTCCGTCCCTTCAAATAGACTGAACCTGTAGGCCAAACTTATTTACATACACCACAGACGGGTGTGGGTAGATGCATTTCTGCATCATTTATCAACCTCTATTTTTCCTCTTTGTTTGGTGGCCCGAGGTCCTGTTGACAATATGTCTTCTCCCATTTATTAAAAATTCATACTCTTATGATAATTAATTTGTTACACCATTTTTAAGATTTAAAATTTAACTTTTGAAGGTGTGGTCTACATGCTAATGCTACTATGTGTGTCTATGCACAGCAGTCCCGAGCTACAGTACGTGTTCTCTCTGAGGTACAAGTGTTAGGTGTGTGATCTGTGCTGAAGCTTACACTCACACACACTTATGGTCCAAGAAAACGTGTGTGTGTGTTCGGTTGAAACATTCCCAAATGGCTCAACGTGCTGTGTCATAGTTCCCTGTCAGGGCCTCAGCGCTCCACCAAGCAGCTAATGCCTTGAAGAAATTCCTAGCTTCCGAGCTCAACATTAATCCCTACAGCATTTCTGTCCTTACTTCCCTCCTTCCTTCCTGTCAGAGCAAATTTAATGTGACACATATTCACAAGAACACGGGCCCTTGTAATTGTTCGGGCTCTGGTGGATCCCAAGTCGTGATAACAGCAGTTAGCCATGTGGCTGTAATGCCAAAACTTCTAGTAAGTGGGGGCAAATCCTCACTAATGGCTGCTGAGATATATTGAAAAATAAATACAATTTCTCAGTTAAATGATGTGTGAAACAGATTCCACACAGGGATCCCCCCTTTTTTTTCTCCCTCTCTGTTCGAGGAAGAGCCATCTTACGTTCTTGGCTCATATCCACAAAGCATTTTTTTTCTCACTCATAAATACTGTATATAAAATATAAAATATAGATTCTGCATAGCATTACATTTGGGAACTAAAGCCTCCCGTGATGTTATGTGCACAACTAGCAGTTTTAAGAAGCCGTTCTAATCTTAAAGGGTGGAGTTTACACTGAATATTTAATCAAGGAGGTGTTACAGTGTGTCAGACACTGACACAGACACTAAAATGAATGAATTTTCTCAGTGATTAATATTTGCAGGTTAAAAGGGTGTCAAACATTTTGTGATTTGATTTTACAAATGCAGCTGTTGTTTAAGAGGGCAAAAATGTTAACTATTTAATAAATATAGTTATTAGTTAGGTATGTATATTTGTCCAGTGTTTAGTAATGCAAAAATAATTCAACTGGATGCTGCTTTTAGATGTATATCTGTAAAAGTTAATGCTGAAAGGTAGATGTTTAGCTATATTATTAAATAATTGCCATGTGTGAATGTAAATGTTTTTAGGCACACTAAGTGAGCTGAACACAAGCATCAACCTATTAATATATTTCGACAATATAGCCTGTCACAAGCAAGCATCCCTGTTCCTGTGAGGCTTTGAGAGTTCAGGTAAGCAGGAAGTTGACTCTTTGAAAAACTCACAATTTTATTCTGTTTCTTGGTGTCACAATTCAACTTAGAATTGATTTCTGATTCCAAATTGATTCTCCACTCAATCAATAGAGAAGGGGGCACTATTTTAAGGCTATTACTCCAGTGCACAGTATGATAAACCATTAACTTGTGGTTTTTGTCTACCAAGTCTACTACTACTAGTGGCAGGTAAGCTAAGTGGTCTTGGTGAAGGTCACTGTCTGTCTGAGTGTGTGAGCGTATGCAGCTTTTTATTTTTAAAGGTTTGCTGCAAACATTTAGAAGAATATAATTTACAAACAATCCTGTTTGTTTTAGGATTGTGTCTAAAAGTAGATGTCATTCCATCCACTTTTGGGCTAATAGAGTGACGGCAGCAATGTTAATACTCATTTAGCAAAACAAATGGCTCATATTTGCTGTTCTGCACTTCAAGACTGGAGATTGTAAGTGCTGTACGGGACCAGGCCTTCTGAAATAAAACAGGCTGTTGACCAAGTCGATACACAAGAACATATACAGTTTTCACAAAATACTTAAACTTCATCTTGCAAGGCCAGTTATTAGTTAATAAATCCAAATCCAAGCCTTTTTTAATGCAGATGTCGTCAGGTTACGTCTTTTTGTTCTATTCTCAACATAACATTATTAGCAACGCACAATAATCAATCAAAGCTATAGCGAGACGAGGCGCTACACAGTGCGGCTATGTATTAATCATTGATTCTGTATTTACATTCAGAGTGACTGTGCTGGGTCGGACTGTCTTAACGTACGCATGCTCTAGGCTAAGACTGACTTCTGATTGCTCGAGCTGTTAGGTTGAGGAAACACCAATCATATGCAATAAGGCTCTGCAGTTCTACAACCCCATGTAGCTTTTTACTGGAATCTATAGGGGAGCCAACAATACTTGGTTAACATCTTCTGGTCTGTTGATTGCTGCTGACAGCGTGCGTCTTTGAAGTCTGAGAGTGTATGTGTACACACATAAAGTACCAATATACAGTGAGTATACCTATTGAGCAAGAATAAAGAAACGGAAGTACATTTCCAGCCACAGCAAACTAATGTGTTTTTTAAAGCTGTGCAGGAGGGAGATAACCTTAATAAAACCTGTAAAATAATGTTTCCAGGGTGCAACAACGACCTGAAAAGAGATAAATTGCAGCATGCTGTTATAGCCTGGCTATTAAGTTAAGAACAGGTTTAATGAATTCATGCTGTTTATGTCATGAAATGAATCAGTCTCTGAGGTTGTGAAAAAATACCCCACTGAAAATGGAGCAAAAATCTATCAGTAGCCCCTCTAAGCTCAATGCACATTATGCACCCTGATTCTTATTTTATATTTCCACCCATACTGTGCTATAAAAATTTGTTAGACCTCTAATTGCTGGATGACTATGAGAGAGGTTACATGACAATCTCTGTGCCTTATTTAGAGCCAGTTGTTTCAGTATGATTTATTTGATATATTGTGCTGCGAGTCTAACCACATGTCATATTCCGCAAAAGAGAAAAAAACATGCAGAGTAATACAGTTATTATTTTTCAACACCACAGCATAGTAACCACATGAAGGAGTGAATCTTAGTTCACTGTGAGTCACTCAAAGCTCAGTCAACTGACTCCCCAACATATTTGGATGCATCTATTCCACTCATTTCAGGTCATGGAAGAATTGTAGATTTTGCAAGTCGGCATTCAACCCACAAGACGTAAACACTTTACTTTCCATTTGAGAACATTGCATGCAACCAGATAAAATATTACCGGTTCAGTGAATTAGATGAACGCCTAATACTGGGAAAAGAGAAGCGCAGAAAAAAAAGGGCAGATTTTTCCATGTGTTGATTTGAATGACCTGACAGCAATCACGTCCAAACAGACACTGGGGGACAACAACTGTAGTTTTGGGCGAGTGTACCGACTGACGGCGCGGTTTCCAGAGAAGACATTTGCAGCCCACGGCATGTCACTTCCATATCGCTGAGGCAGAGGTGCGTGTGAATGTACCATCATGAGCGAGGCGCGGGCGACTTTCTATGTGATTAAGAAGATCTTGCTGCTAGTGCAGGGAAAATACATGGTCTCGCTATTGATTTGGCCCTGGGTTCTCCTGCTGTGGTTGTTTATTGGCCCTTGACTTCGCTTTTGTGCAGAGGAGACACCTGCCGAGTTCTGACTGCCAGCTGACAGACCAGATTCCTGAACTCATGGCTGGATGGCGGCCCACCCAATAAAACCCACTGAAGCACACATGCTACAGAAAGGTGTGAAAGCTATTTGTGTGTATGCGACTGTCTGCCTGCGTCGCTGGACACATTTTGGATGTGTGCTTGCAAACCAGTAAATGTTTGCGTGTGCCAAGCTCATATCGACTGATAGCAGTGTGATGAGAGTTAAATCTAAGCAGCCCGGGGAAGTGTGGATTAATCAAAAAGCAGAGAGACTGCAGACAGCACCAGTCAGACAGCTGGTCAGTCAATGCCTCTTTTTCAATACATATGTGTGTACTGAAAACAGCCTCTCTCCCTCACACCGCCATGCACCATGGGTGTTTCACAAAAATGTTTCAGATCAGTCCAGGTGCTGTTACTCTGAAAATGTAATGCTGTCAAAATGTAAATGTAATAAATTTGAAGCAATGAGATAACCTGAAGAGAAAGTGAAAGTGAAACAGTTTGTTTTCAATTAGGCATTTTTAAACTAGCTGAGGCAGGAGGCTCCGGTCATAAGGAGGGAAGCCCAGCTTTTTTCTTTTTTTACCCAAGCAGAAAAAGTCAAGTAAATTCCTTTCCGTCTCTCACGCTGCCTTTTAGAGAAAAAAACCCATTAAGCTTGGGACAAATGGCTGATGGGACAGGAAGGACTCAATAATTCAGCAACCATTGTTTCCTCTGATGTGCACCACGCACTCACTTGACCTCTGCTCCTCTGTTGTTTTTCCTGCACCAGCTTGATGGATCTCACTATAAAAAACAACTTTGGGAAGACTCCAAGACCATACGAATATAAACTAAAAGCACAACTAGGGGCAGCAACTGTAGTGACTGCATTATGTATAAACACGAACACACGCATGTCAGCCAAAATGAAACAAGCAGACAGAGAAGCGCACACAGATACGCGCACATGCCTTGGACTTCTACATAAATCAACTCCTATCTGTTTATCACAGACAGGCGAGCTTCTGCCCCACAGCTTAACTGTCACTCAATGATAAATTAATTACTGGAGCACTGCTTGTTTCTTCACAAGCTCCATGCTTATCTCCGCCATATGAGGCTTGCATACATGAACACAAGGCTCGTACAGAGGTCCAAAGCACCAGATCTGGAAAGTCATAATAAAATTGCCTTTATCTTCCATTAAAAGGCTTATTAAAGTGCTGAATCTGCCAGTGTTGTTGACTTCAGTGATTTAATAAACATATTAACAACAGCTCGATGAGTGTGTGTTTGAAGTGAGGTGACCATTAATTTGCACAACAATCCAACAGCTCACCAGAGGAATATACTGTAAGAGGTTGTAATGATGTGGCAGGACTTTTACAAATCAGTCCCATTTTTATTCAGTTATCCAACAGCCATAACTGTCTGCTAACATTGACCAAATTGAGGGTTGCCATACAAGATCCCAGCTCTAATTACTGGATGGATGATTTGTGCTCATAACACTTGGACCTGCCCAGTTGGGGAAAACATTGAATTCAACAAGGAGATGAGGAAACCAGAGGCTGGTGTGGAGGAGTGTTGTGATCGGCAAGTTCCCACATTGCATTTCCTCGTGGGGAGCTGAAATCTGATGTTACCAGTGGACTAATATATATATGAAATATATAAGGTCCATTAAGCTGTCACATACAGTATTTAGGTTGAAAATTATTTACACAGATAAAAACCTGTGAAGTTTGTTCAAACTGCTTGTCCTTCAAGTTGTTAGTGATGATATTCCCTTCAGCAGTACGGCAATGGAATCTTATCTACTGGCTGAGTGTTGTGCAATTCAGCATGGGCTGGTGTAATTATTTTTTTCTTTTGCTCCAGTAGGCAAAGACTAATCCATCATATTGATAGTCCACATAGATCCCTATGGGGAGTGCACGTTGACTGAATATTCATCCCCTACGTGGTGAACCTCGTTTTACTGAGTCATTCATTGAAACTGTGTGAGGTGGTACTCTTTTTCTCTGTGCTACAGCAACGACTTATTTGACAGCAGCCTGAAACTGATAAAAAGTATTTTTATCCACTATGCATTGCGTTGCTGGTTTTTACAAGTGTAAAGTGAGAGTATCACAAAATCCACCATCTGAAAAATAGAATAAATGTTTTACATGTTTTGCCTTCCTCCCATTTTTTATAGGGACATAGCATTTGGGAGGATTATTCAAGGCTCTTAATAAACCAATACTATCACTGGGGTAGATGAAAGCATTACTCTCCCGCACAACCCAAAAAGAAAAAGTTCAGAGCTCGAAGTACTGTAAGATAATGCAAAGGCATGTTTCTTCTCCTATCTCGCCATAGCCAATTGGATTACTTGAACCAATGATAAACTAGAAAAGTGAAGGTCTGTCCCTATGTAGCACCAGCATGTACCATGTTAAAAGCCTCTTCCTCTTTATGGGAATGCAAAAAGGCAAATAACTGAGACAAACGGAAATTTTTGTAAGAGATGTGCAGGCTGTTCCTTTAGTGGCAATAAGCCTGCATAAGACCACTTGGCTCACAATACAAAATGTAAAACTGGCGGGCTGTGGAAGCTATGCTTTCATGGAAAGGTGATGCATGATGGATGGAAATGTTGCTCTGCCCACAAAAAAACACTGTGAGGAGAGGAAGCACCTAAGCTCTGCAGACAGCATCTTAAGTTCCATCTACCACATTGCTATAGATTGATGATTTTTCCCCCTTCGCTCCTGTGGGAACTATTGGCTATATACAGCACGAGGTCAAATTCAGTATCACTGTTGCTTCAACTCTTTAATCTGCACAATAATAAAAACCTATTATGATTGAACCTAGGACAGAGTGAACAGAGCGCTCTTACTGCATAATGTTAGTCAACTCATATGCTTCCTCACACTTTCTAAACATCTGCTGAATATTCAGACATAATCTTTTTTCACTGTCTTGCAGTGGGAAAAGCTTTAAAAGGGAAACTGGTATTTTAATACCTGGGACCTATTTTCACAGATTTTGATTGATTCTAAATTACTAATATTTTATAACGTTTTGGAATTCGTCCAGTAGATCTCCTCCGTTGACATCCGCGAAAAGGCTGTAATGGCTGCAACTTTCACCTGCAACAACTCAACCTCTTTGAGGTTCATTTTTCAAAGCAAGTTTTCCCAGAGCGAGACTTTCTGTTTCTGGTTAAACAAAAAGGATCTTACTCTTTAACAAAACGGTCTGTCTCTGTAGGGATCCTTTCTATAATGTTGTCAGACATTTTGAACAACAATCTGGGCTGTCACTGGCAAAAACATGCACTTTTAGTGGACATACTTTTCACAGGTGCAATTGCCCGCAAGAGTTACACTGCAGCCATTGCAGCCAATTCGCGCATCCCAACATTTGTAAAAATAGGACCTAGGTTTTTAAAGGAGTTTCCCTTTAATTCACTCACACAATCCTGATTAACTTGAGATCTAAACCTTGTACACACATACACACAGACAAAAGAAATTTTTTTTTAACCATCATTCCAATCTTAACATGCACTCCTGCATGTTGTAAGATGACCATGGTTTAAATGAAGAGCAAAATCACTTATCCCTGTTAGGATTTACATAAGGCTTTACTGTTTTATGTAACAATGTATCTAAATACCGCACCTGGATAGCAGTGAAAGAAACTTAGATATAGCACCAACCACACAGCCCAGACACACACCTACACCAACTCATTCACCCACACACACCCAGGCAGTGTGTGTTTCCATTACACACTTCTGTTCCCATCTCCTGTTTTGTTCTCTACTGTAATTGGAAAGCCAGTGAAGGCATTCTGGGAAACATGACCACGCAGCTGGGGGAAGGCATCCAGGCAGAAGATATTAAAATGTATAAGTTTCACCTTCTTTTTTTCCCTTCTTCTTCTTTGTCTTTTTTTTTTGCATTGGCAGTTCAGAGTCGAGTGGGGTTATGCCACCACCAGAGCAGAGGGGGCGGTCATCTTGTAAGTTTGCTAAAGTTTAACACTGATGAAAGCTGACTGACATCATGAGAAATTAATGTTACACATCAGCCAAAGTGCTCCTGCAGCTCAGGGTGGAGAAATTTAGATATTTTACTTTTCCTTTGGGGAGATGGATGGTGGCTTGACAGTTACGTGTTTGTGTGTAGGAGGGTAATGGCTAGGACTGTTGTGTGTGCTATTCATGTGAGGGATATGGGTTAAGGGCATGTGGGTTAAAGGTCTCAGGAATACCTCAAATGTTCACACAAAGTTTAATAATTCCTATTTTATTCTTAATAAATTTAGCATTTTGCATGTTAATATACGTTTGCCTGA
Organism: Nannoperca obscura; assembly: GCA_036024295.1. Lineage (NCBI taxonomy): Eukaryota > Metazoa > Chordata > Actinopteri > Centrarchiformes > Percichthyidae > Nannoperca > Nannoperca obscura. Next base: position 8,855 of record JAVQJL010067678.1, read on the forward strand.
AAATGCATCGATTTATTAGAAAACATTGGTCACAACCATATCAATGGTCTCTGCAGATTAATTAGTGCATAAACATCATCACCTTCAGACTAACACCTAACTGTTTTCTCGTTATGTGCCAAGTCTTTAATTAGCCTATGCTATTTTTACTGCCAAAACATTTTTGTTTTGTTATCTCTTCTTTTATGCAGTGTCAGCCTGCACAGAGGCCACATAAACAGTTCAAATCATGATTTGTCTGCTAAAAATGTCTCTGAAACCTTAATGTGTGTTGTTTGTGTCTAGCTTTTTCTTTAAGAGGGACAGAGGAACATTACAACTTACATTTTTGAGGAGCTTATATGCTGGACTTAATTAGTGCTGCAGCCAAATTGCCCATCGTCAGCATTTAGCGGGAGAGATCAGAGGGGTTGACTTCTTTCTTCTTCTTGCTAATTAGTATGTATAAATAACGCTAGTGGAAAAACAGGTGCTGTAAATCACGAGGACCATAAATCTCACAATACATGATTATTTTACACAGTGCTCCACTCTACACAACACTAAAGTCTTCATTTCATCATGACAATTGCAGGTTTCAAACTATATACACATAACTGTGCTTACATTTCTTTGTCTCTAAATGTCAGTGTACTTTCTCCCATTCAGTTTCCCATTCCCATGAAATAAAAAAAACCTGTTGAAACTCTCATTTTGCATTATTAATTCATGCCCTGTTTTCATGTGTGGCAGCTGGTGAGACATGAGGGTGGGGACTCCTATCTCCTCTGCTTATTGTGTAGCTGTCTGTGTATTACTTTGTAATCTGTTGTTTTTTTATGCTATCTACAGCAGGTTGGGGCGGCTGTGCAGGGGGAAGCGTGGGTGCGGTGGGTTGGATGAAAGCTGGTGGGACAATTTATCATTCTGTTTCTCCCTTGTCAAGTCAAAACCCAAGACTGTTCTTCTCTTAGCCAAAGAGCAGTGATAACAATAGGCAAACAGTCGAGCCATTTCTAACATCTGTATTTCACACAAACCCCCTGCTGACTGGGGTTTGAACATTCCCCCTACAGCCCTTGACACAGCAAGCTGCCTGCCTCCTTACTTTGGCAGTTGCTGCTCACAAACATACACAGAGACACATGCCAGGAGCTTGCACATACCCCAGCAGAGTTGCAGATAAACACTTGAATAGATAAGGAGCCAACAAGATGAAATGTAAAAACAATGACTTGACATACCACATAGACACAAGTACACCCCCCCCCCCCCCCATCCCTGCAATAAAAGCATCATCTCTGTTGTTGTCTTTTTTAAGCTGTGGTACTGTGAATAGATACTTTTAGAAATTAGATGAGTTATCACAAGTAATTAAGAGTGAAGACAAGAAGAAGAAGAAAGCGCTGCTCTCCTTTATGGTTGTATACCAAAAATATAAATATAATAAGTCTTTTAGCAGTAAGAGATCAGGAGAGCCTTGCAGGATTGGAAATATGTTCAAACACTCACATCTCTGTGGATTAAGTGTCAGACAAGCACATAGGACCCACCAGAGGAAGAAAAATACAACTTGGTTGAATTCAAGTGTAATTTCTGCTCACTATGCAACTATATTGTTTCCTGTGGGCATCATTTTATAATTCACCTCACAAAATATGCCTGGAGAAATTTCTTTCTCTCTCCTGAGCACACACAAGTACTTTTCAATGCTGGGATTTTGAGCACTGAAAGTCTGGATGTTTGTGGCAACTTTACCCATGTCAAAATAAGAATGTACTTGCTGGGGGAAAAAAATCTCACTTAAGATTTTGATCCAACATTTTTTGAGACTGTAAAAATTGTCTTCTGCAGTGGGGAATAGCAAGTCCAAGACGTGAGTCTGAATAAAATGTTGTTCTTGGTCAAAGGGCTTTTACTATGTATGCTATGTATAATATTTAAATATTAGAAAGGCAGCCACGTAAGGTACCCTACAGAAAAAGTTACAAACAACTTGCACTTAATGTCAGTTATCTAAAATACCTGAAACTATTACAATGAGTCCAAAGAGATGTCTAGCAACTATGCCGTACTTACTAACAATTTAAGATGTCTTGATTAAAATAAATCTTGCAGGCATCTACCACTTTTTTGCATTTCTACAATATGTCATCCACTTACACCCTGATAAATCAATCATATTCACTACATTCTGCTGGTACCGCCGATCAAACCAAAGACATTATTAATCATCGTAGATTGATCTTGTTATTTCTGTGAAATAACTTGCAGCAATTTGCATTTGAATCAGCGGACAAGTAGGGAACACAATCTGATTTAGAATTGATCATAAACATCAAATGATAATGCTTTACAATCAGATGTAACAAAAAATTAAAAGGAAAAGCGATGAAGCCTGGGTGCCAGTGGTTGAAGGTAACTAAGTACATTTTCTCAAGTACTGTACTTAAGTACAAAATGTATTTAACATATTTAATGTATGAAATTAGATTTCTTGGCTACATATACCGTCCTTACAGCTTTAAAGAAAAGCGATGGTGACAGGACAGGTGCAGTTAGTGGCATCAGATTGGATCCATTAGAAAGCCATGGGCTCACTACCTCTTTGTTTCCACCACCTCACCCTCTTTTCTAGGCTCCTGCACTGTGACACATCCTGCCAATAGCACAGAAACTTCGCCTTTTGTTGTGTTCTCACCCCTATCACCCTATTTTCCTAAGCTACTTTTTTATTAATTTTTATTTATGTTTTCTCAACAGCATCCAGACTATGCAAACACGTTTCAGTGCTCCTGGCAATTTGACTGGGAGTTTGTCTTCTTTAACTAAAATGAATAGATACGTATTTTGGACTTGAATGAATTATTTACACATTTATAAGTTAGAATATCCCCAACCCAGAAACAATGAGGGACAGCAGACTTCATCTTCTCATGAAAAAGATAGTTTTCACTCAGCAGGACATATTATTTCCATTTTAATTTAAACTCAAGTTGTATCCCTCTTTCACTTTTCACATGCCATTGCACCATTAAGCTCATAAATATGCATCAGCAGATCAAATCACACTCCCAAACTTCATTCAGTCTCTCACTTTTATATATTTTTGTTTCCGCTACAATGCATTATATTGAAGTCACATAACTAAGCAGACACCTCCAGTTAGCTTTGTGACGTCATCCCATCAAGTGAACAGGCTGTCTCTGCCAAATAGATAACCAACGCAAATGGTACAAGTTTCTGCCAATTTGCATGATGAGAAACTGATATGCTGGGCAATGGCCCTGGTGCTGATGAAAAGAAATATAGAAAATGGTTTCTATATTTAGTATGCCCATGAGCATTTAGTTGGGGGTGGAGCTGGCTCAGGCTCATGTTGCTTTCTGTGAGCACTGAGATGAAACATTGGTAGTGGCTGCTTTTTAAACACCATCATTCGACAGGCATGGCAATCTACAGTCTCCAGAATCATTTTCTTGTCCTTAAGTCACACTGAATCAGAGCAGCAGAGATATCTCAAGGTGTAAAATGAAAAGAAGAAATGTATGAGGCACGAAATACATCAATTTGTGTTTTTATGATGGATGTGGTTGGGGGGTATAATATGTGTCCGGCGCTGAGGTGTAGGGGCCAGGAGCCGAGGCCTGAGTGGGCCCCTTTAGCACCCTTAGGTAGTGATTACTACTCAGTGCAATACAGTCTGCCATCACTGCCCGAGTCCAGTCTTCTCTTCTACTCACACCAGGAGAGAGCCAAGCAGCCTGATTATAACCTATATAAGTACAGGTGTGGTGTGTGTGTGTGTGTGTGTGTGTGTGTGTGTGTGTGCTCCATGAGTGTGTTTATTTAGATTATAGTGTATACTCTGAAAGCATACTGCTGTAGCCTCCACCTCTGATTAACTCGGTGGGGGTAAAATGACTGTGAGAGCTGCATGGGGACTGGGATAGAAGAGGGCTTAGAAAGGAAAATGATAGTGCAGAGAAGAAGTGGGGCTGGCTGGGGGAGTGGGTGGACAATTTAATGAGATTGTCCACTTTGTGTGTGCAAGCGTGTGAGTTGAACTATACTCTTGTTACTACACTGTTTTAGTGTGTAGAGATGGTATGAACCTGTTTGTCTGGCAGAACGAGCAAATATGAGAAAGGCACTTCAAAGCAAAAACTAAATAATTAAATAAAACCAACCAGCAGCATATTTCATTTATTTCTTATTTTTATATGTATTTGTATGTGAAGTCAAGTGCATATTATACAATATTTATATTTATTCTAGTGTAAGCATTTAAGAAAACGTACTTTTGTTCTAGTCTAGTCTTTTCACACAGACAGCCTGTGATGGAATGGCTCGAACTTCATAAATATTTTCTGTTGCTCTGGCTGTGTAAAACCATCATTGCAGAACTTGGCATTTTCCATTACAGCTTGACAGCTTCTCTCTGAAGTTTGAAAACATCGCCTCATATTTTTCTCAAGCCCTTTAGTCCTCAGCCTCATAACTGGGCTAGGAAAAATCCAAGGCAACAAGTTGAGCCTAATAGGCAATTAGCTTTTCAATAAGCTCTACTCACTGTGATTACGGGACTACATTAGTATGTGATTCTCAGTAAGAAATGGTTGCAAGCTAGATAGCCATGTTTGAAAGTAATTAAAGTGTTGGTGCAGTCAAAATTATTTGCATGTCAAGGTAGAGCTTATATTTACATTTATAGAGTGTGCATTTGTACACAAATAATGCAAGAATAAAATTGAATGTGCTGAATTTAAGTTTTCTTTTTTTTGTTTTGTTTACCACTAGACCAAGAACAGAGCATTTCTCCAGGGGTGTTCAGCTCAGGTTCACTTCACACTTCACACACTCGCTGACACGACCCTTCCTACTCTCATTTGGAAAGACTTCATAGTGCATGCCTCTGCTTCTCAGCGTCCCTGGCCTCTCCTTGGCCCCCCATCCCTCCCCGTTTCCTTGCATCAGCTCCATTTTGGTCTCAGAGTGTCTGTGAGAGCTCCAGTCGTTTGCCCGCTCAAGCCCCGAGCCTATGGGATCGATGAGCGACTGGGCCTCTTACTGTAATCACTGACCCATTCCCTAGCCACCATTTGGCCCCTGACCACCTTTTTCTCCGCTCTGAGAACGGAGCTTTATTTCAGCAGAGCCAGGTCCAAGAGGTCGTAGTGATTCCAGTTCACTTGGGTTACAGCCCCTGAGCCTACTTAAACTCCAAAAGTCATGGCAGATTTTGCTCCTATTATTATTTATTGCTCTGACTTCACACTGTTGGCATAACTCAGCCATGTGAGCAGAATTTACACACCAAGAACATGGCAAGTTGCGTGGTTCACAACAGCCAGGATTGCTTTCATTCCGATTCCCTGACACAAAGTGCCTCAAAGGACGACTTTAAAACAGCCACTATGTTTGTGACAGATTTACAATTCATTCCTGACACTTTGTGTAGACGACTTGTGTGTATGACTTCCTCCGAGAGCCTCAAGTATCTGGGCTACATACCTGAGGGTGTTTTTATAAATCATAACTTAGGTCCAGATATCTGTCTCCATGGCAACCCTCAACCCATGTGCATAGTTTCAGCAGCACTGCATAGCATTGCATGGTTCTCAGCATCTAAGGGCAACAATTATAACGCACTTCCTAAACAACTGATGATTCAAGGATGAGCATTTGACAGACGTCCAAGGTCAAGTAAATAAAGAGTTCTTTTCACATGTTTGCATTCAACTTGTCACTGGACCTTTCTCTGTTTCTAGCTTGGCAGACCCCATGGGGTACAGGTGTAGTATGGCAGAGAAAAAGGATTCTGGCTAATTAAGTGTTAGGCAATAAGGCCACAGCTTACAGAGGGAGTTTAACTTCTGTAAAAGAAGTATGACAGCACTACTGATGTTGAACAACTTTGCTCATGATGTAAGGTTTGAAGAACAGGTTTTATGCATAATGTTGGAGGTTGATAAGGTCATTATTTACAATTGCAGCGCTCTACCTGAGAATACTTCATCTATCATCTGTGAATCATCTACGTCAAGTGATTTACTTCTCAGTGTCTGCTGCTGCAGCTCCTCTACAGTGAGAGCTGATAGCAATCATGTCAAATCCTGCTGGCTTTAGAACATAGATTTGTGAAGGCATGTTGATACTCTCAATAGCACTCATGCTATTTCCATGTGCAGTGAATCATTAAATTACAGTGTGAAATGAAAGTGCGAGTTCCCCACAGACATGCACAGTCATAAGTGCAAATCTCCTGTGTATCCTCATCCTTTCTGATTGTAAAGCGATCAGCAGAGTCAGAGTATTGTGTACGAGCCTTTAATCTTGCACACATTTGCTTGCTGCTTGTTGCATATGACTTAATTCAGCCGAATCTTCAAACAGACTTAGAAATATGTGCTGAGACAGGCCTGATTGAGTTAAGAGACTTCACTTGACTTTACTTTAAGTCAGAAGGCAAAGTTTGCTTCACCTCGAAAGACACCGATTAGCTCAGTGCTCTGCTGCTGTTTAATTTGGAGATTTACATTTTGATTATTTGACTGGTTATTTCCTATATTGTGTTATGTTCAAATACCACATGCGTGTAAGATGGCCAGTGGAACATCTAATATTTCAAAACTTTAACAAAACACATTTATCATGTTGACATCATAATAATCCCATTAAACAAACTCATTATTTGCACATAGAAAAGTTTGCTACCGTAACATCTATGCCCAGATAGGTTTTAAAAATATTAATACAGTAAAAGCTAATTTATTGTGGTGTCACAATGCATGTCACACTGAAATGAGAGCGCATTTTAAATTAAATTATAAATATTGTGTGTGACAGAGAATGCATGGTGAGAAAGGAAGATGTTGGTTTCGGTTTGGAGGAGACGCTTTGTTTAGCTCCTATTAGCCAATGGACTGCAGTGTCACTCAATATTAGCATCACCAGATGTCCACCAGGCCCTCGCCCAAAAGGTGAGTCAGAGTCAAAGCTGCCATTTGTTACTATGGTGTCATGTCTCAGTCACTTCTTTTTTTCACTCTTTTCTTTTATGCTTTCCATCTATTTTCTTCCTGTGCCCCTCTTCCTCTCACACTCATATGAATAAGTCATATAATTGAAAGCAGCAGACACTGTTCTTTGCTTTGCACTGCCTTAACATTTCTAACTTACAGAGTGCAGAGAGCTGCAAACACAATGGAAAAGAAATGCAGAGACTAGATGCAGAAACTGAAGGCTAGAACCAGCCATTGTTTACTCTCTAAGGTGCCTAGCTTAGAGGTTGCATTAGGTGCTTAAAAAAGATTTTGTTTATTCCGGTGTATAGTCAGTAAATAATAAATAATGAATTGACTGATTCCTTTCTTCAGGGGTCCTCGCTTTGAAGCAGGGTGGGCTTTGAAAACTTTGGCATCAGAGAGAATTTTGCCAGGTAGCTGCCTAATTACACTTCCAAGGCCTGGCTGTCTAATAGATTTTAGTTTTTAACTATCACAAAAGCTGCAGTCTGCCCTCTGAGGCACATATGTCCTTTTAAAAAACATAGAAGGGATTATTAACACTTTTGTTTGCAAAATAATTATTTTTAACTGAGCCCATTACTACCCAAGCAGAGCAAAGTCTGGGTATTTTTTGCAAAGTATAAAATGTGACATATTGTTGCCTTTTGACTCAGCATACAAGGAAAGTTTAGATATTGATAATTATAGTGTTGATGTTGACTATGTGGAGGGTCAGTGGCAGGGTGCACATGCAGTTTGATTCATGTTTAAATTCAGATCCAGTGTTGAGTTTTCTCTGACATAGGCAAGGAAACATTTGATCAATTTCAGTATCAGTTGTTTTGAAACATTTATAGGCCACACGCTCTTGTCTCTGCACTCTTTTTTTCTCTCTGGCTTGTCTCTCTTTCCATCAGCAATTTTCTGTCTTACCCATGATAGCCAATCATATTTCACTCTTATAATTTGCCCTGGACAATCATTACAAAAAAATACTAATTACACAAAAGCTTCCTTGTCTCTGACAGAACTCCTTTTTGCATAATGGAATCAGAACATTCATAGCATCCTCTCTCGATGATCAATAGTTATTTGTGTATTTTTTTTAAAATATGAAGATTGTCAGTGTGACTACTAGATTGACAAATAAATTGTGACATTCGGGCACAGTACCCAGGCGTCAGCGTGAGACATGTATCTCAATGAGTAATCATCAGGCTGCTCTTGAAAGCAGAGGGTCTTTATGAAACATCACCAATTATATCTAATTGTATGTAACATTGTGTCAAAGTACATGTCCTTTAGAAGTAAAAACAGGACAGTTATGGGGGGGTTGCATAGATTAAATATGATAATGAGGAGGTTGGTAATCAAATGCAATGAGTGTAATGTAATAATAATCTGATATAATTACATGTGGATGAGTCATTATTTGTGTGGTTTGCTCATCTCTTAGATAACGGTACTTGTGAGGCAAAAGAGAGCGGCACGTTTAATGAGCTGGGAGGCTCAGACAAACAGAGTATCGGCGAGTGAATGAGAAGCTTTAGGAGGACGGGGCGGGGGACTGTTTGTAATCGGAGAACTGCACTGAAACATTGCAGTTACAAAGGATGCGTGCATCAGCATGCAAAAATGTACAATATTTAACATGAATTTGCATTCGTGCACAGGCGCACACACAGACCACAAACGTGCGCATGCATCATCACACGAGAGAGAGCACAGCATGTCCACTCGCAAGTAAATGAACCAGCAAATATCTCAGCATGTGCACATCAATGTTAAGTGCCTCTCTTCAACGGGAAAAGTTAACTTACACCCCCTGGGTGTCGTAAAGAGACGTGAGCGGTGACTGCAGCCTCTCTAAACTGAGTCTGAGCAATGGCAGGAAAGAAACATTAAATGATACGTTGTTGCATTTTACAATGGTGCCAGACATTCCATTAACACTAACAAGCATTCTTGACTTTCTCTTGACATTGCCCAACTCTCTTGTCTGAGTCATGCTAATGTGAGTGTAGCAGTGTGGGTGTGTTTAATGACACAGCAGTTAAGACTAGTAGTGTAAACAGGCAGCCCAGTGCCATCTGTTTCTTTATGATCCCTGGCTTGATTGTGTCTAACTTGCTAGCTTCTTTCGCATCCTTCTTAATGGCAGCTCTCCAGAAACGACTCTGAAACTGAGGCCTTACTTATAAAGATCCACATCCACTGTATCATAAAAGGCTTAAACTGTCTCCCATTATTCCCAACCTGGCTTGCTGGTTCATCCCATAAGCTGTAATTGATCAGCAGGAACACCGCATGTGGTAAAGCATTTCAGTTAACATCAAGATGGGTTTGTGTGTCTTAAGCTGCATTATTTAGAATTTGTGTGTTGCATGACTTGCTGCGTTGAGACTCCAGGCTCCAGCCCACTGCATTTCCTACTCCTGCTTGTATCTCTCCTTCTCCCTCGTCATGTGTCTCTCATTCTGATTTCACTCACGGATCTCTAGGATCTCCGCACCACCCTCTGTACCACCAGAGTATCCTTGTTTAATCTATCATTTAAGAGCATTAGTTAGAGAGGGGCCTATTAAAACAGAACCACCCCATCCGATCCTCTCTCCGGCAAGTGTGGTTTTTACTAGAGAGATAAAAGTCTGCTGTAATCTCTCACCCTTTCTGGGGGGTGCTGAGTTAAGTAGGTTAGAAATGATTTGGCTTTTTAGAGTGCAGAAACAGGAGCCATTAAAAGCCCTCACTAGTATGCTACATATTAAGATTGGATTCCTTTAGAGTGGGGCTTATTGTAGAAACCTACAGAGCAGGGGGAAAAATCTGGAAGTACTGTAGAACAGTGAAAGAGGAGCTGTGTATCAGGGTGTTGCTGATTATCCTGTTGTTCTGTTCGGATTCCTCATATCAAATGGATTTGCAGCTTACAAGCTCTGATAGCTCTGTTGCTCATAATATGTGTGAGTGAGCATGACTGTATATATGAATGTCTGCTTGGGTAGCAGTGTGCAGCGTGCATATGTGTGTGCACCTGAGTGCTTGTAGGTAATATCTGTGTTTTCATCCCTAAGGGCTTTTAAGCAGCTCGTATGTCTCCTCCATGACGGACGGGGCCCAAGTGGTTTTCCCAGCGTGCTGCCCATCTCGTCACATCCACGTGAAATGTTGATAGTGCGGCAATCGGGAAGCCGAAGGATGTTTGGTTTGCACGCTCCTCACAGGCAGCTCTGTTCATTGATTTGTGCTTGAGTTTTTGAGAGGTTTAGATTTCCTAACGATTCACCTGCGGTTCTTTTCCTCTTTGACCAGAAAGAGTGTACCCTCGGGATGTTACTGTATTCTATATCTGTCTATTTCTGCTGCAGTGGGGCCGAGACACTCTCATACACTGTAATAGTAAAGTATCAGCATGGTACCCCACAGGAAGGCCAACTGGCACAATGGGCATCAGTTGCAAATACAGGTAAAATGTGACGAAACTGGTTGCTGAACATTTCTAAAAAGAAAACTAATTCACTTCAGTTGTTCATCTGCTCTGGATATAAATGCTACAAAAAAATTCAAATTACCAGCTACTTTTTATTAGCCTTTTGTAAACTTAAAGTCTTCAGCAATCACATGGATTTGACTGAGAAGTGTGAATACCTTTCATTCAAAGGCAGCTATTGTGCTTTAATAATGACAGATATGACGTCAAAGTTGAAAGAGGAATTAAGTATCTGGGAGACGAGAGACTGATTGACACAGCCACAAGAGCCGTCTGATAGTTGCACCTGACTCCTTCAACAAACACAAAGAAGAAAAGGTGCCGAGTGGGAGGATAATGGTAGAGATCATCAAAGCATTAGTTGCAGCTCTGCAACCTTGTATACAGAGTGCTTTGCTAACGTTGTGTCGCTCACACAATCCATGCCCATTAACAGCCAATCATACTGTAAGTAATGCTCTGATTTGAGGTGACTCTGTGGATTATTGACTTCAAGGTAATCACAGTGGAATACTTTTTTTTTTTATCATCCATGGAGTAATCATTCTGTAGCACACAATAGCCAAATAGCCCCTTTTAGTTGACACGACCTCTGTCTGAGACCAAAGAGCTTTCGTTTCTTTCTTTGTGCTATTAGCTGAGCAAAAAGGAGTCTGATATAAGTCTGTCTGGTTTTGTAATGGCTTGCCACCACAGGGACATGGGTTTGTTCATTGGAAATCTTAAACAAAGCACAAGGTCTTTTGGCCCTGTCTGATTTGGGAGTGGGGAGAGCGGGATTGGCTATTATCTTGTGGGGGCCGCCGCTGAGGAGCATTGGGAGGCTGCAGCCAGACCCCAGGTGCACTGTCGTACACAGAGGAAATTGAGCAAACAGGAGATAAGTGAGATGGAGGGCTATCTCTCTCTGTAGGGCCGCGTCACGGAACCATCCCTCACTATTAGGTTTCCACTCCTCTCTGCTCCTCACCTCTCCTTCTCACTCTGCTTTCCTCTCCCTCTCTCTCCTCTGCTATCTTAAACAAGGGGGTTTACATCAGTCCAGACTGTGTTTGGTGGTGAAGGGAGTCTTAAGAGGCTGGTCTATTTGTATTCTCTCTCTATACATAGCATCAAAGTGCATTATCGTGAGACATCAAGCTAATCAAAAGCTAGCACTTGCTATTATGCTGTGCAGCGCATACTATAAATATGACATATTGACATCGATGGAGGCGGGAGGCAGCGACAGGAACGGCAGGGAAGGCATTTACAGTCTATGCAGCAGCTTGTGCTGGAACACCCTGAGGCGAGTGAATAAACAGACAATGCTCAGTCAATGCCTGTGTTGTCAGTGGAGATATGTGGCAGACAGGCGAGTCAGAGTGCAAGACAAGTCGCATTATGGTGGTCCACCACCGTCTAAGTCTGGCACATAAATGAACTGAACATTATTAGAATCAGCACATACATAAACATGCACAGCATCCATGTCAGCTGGCGGAGGTGTACCCCCACTCACCCAGAGGAAATGGCAGCGACAGGGACACGGGATGAGGGCTGGCCTTTGGTGGTCATCACTGCAGCTCACGAGCCTGCTGGAACTGAGCGGTAGTGGCAGGCTCCAGATGTGGAAGGGCCCGGGGGGGCCTTGAGCGCACGTCTCGACCCATCACAACATACCACCAGAGTGGGCGGAAAAATGAAGGGGTGTGTGTGTGTATGTGTGTGTGTGTGTTTGTGTGTCACTGCTCGCTTTGATACATAACTTAGACAGAAAAGACCGGAGATGGTTGCACGCCTCAGAACATGTTGTGTCTCATTTTGGGAGGAAAAGATGGGAAATGTGGGGGCAGTTAATGACTTGTGTGTTATCTGTGTTGTACACTTGAGTGCACAGATGGTTGTGGTTTTCTTTTTGTGTGGCAGCACAAAACTGAAAAAGATGAGATTAGAGTTGTGAAGAAAAGTGAGAGTTTGGTAAATTATCTCAATAAAAAAATTGCACTGTACCTACTGTATTCAGAAACAGGTTACGTAAGGACAGATGATAAAAATGTCACCACATTGCATCATGCTGGTGGCCAGCCAACCTTCGGGACGTTTGTCCCAGTGATTAAAAGCTTTTCCTGCTAGCTATCTATTTTCTGTCTTTGCCAGGCTTTGTTCTGTTAGCTTCATTAAAAATAATTATAATGAAATAAATAAAAAAAGACAACACTGTGTAAATGAAGAAGATGGCTTGTGTGTGCAGCCTTATACATGTACACAGTCCTGTAGAGAATCTTGTTTTAAATACACAGGACAGTGGACGCCTATGCTTTTCCTTCCATGACAGCCATGTTAACTCGTTTTGCTTGTGCGTGGGTGACATTATCATGAAAACACTGAACAAGTGGGAGGCCACTCTGTCGGCACTGTCATGTGGAGTGTGATGGCAGACCGGTGATATGCTCGCTATGATGTATCATGATCACGTGTGCGGATGCCATATCCACACGCCAGACCATGTCAGTATTTCCTTCTGTTATTTATTTATTTTTTGTGTTTATGAATTTCCAGCCCTGCAGCAAGTACTATCAAAGTCTTACATCACACATCGCCGAAGTACTGTCCTTTGACCCACATAGCTTCACGCTATCCCAAGGAAAAACATTGGCAGCACGCGGAGGGAAAAAGGGTGAATCAGCAACCCTACTGCTCTCTTCTGCTATACTTTCTTCCCTATTTCTTACCTGTCTCTCTGTCCCTTTGTCTCTGTCTGTCTGTACAACACCACTGGCAGGATTTATTATCTCCTGGAAGTTGTTATGCCCATGATATACTGGATCAATCAGGCAGAGGAAAAAAGAGGCTCCTGTCACAGGCAAAGATATCTAGGGCCGGTCGTTTCAATAGATTCTCAGAGGAACTGACCTTTGCTGTAGTCAGTAGGGCTAGGGGGGTGATTGAGAAGCCATTTGGCCCTGGTTTATTGAGTGCTTCTTGCTAAATCTTTGGGATGATTGTTCAGATGCCCCTTTTTCCAAAAATCACAATTACATGCAATTGCGTATTGCATTTTCTTTTACATGTTAGATGTATGGATGATAAGCTCCAGTTACATTGTTGTGTGTAAATAATGATCAGTAATATTCAGAGCATTCTCTATTCATGAGAGCGATATAGGAGGTAATTACAGCTGTACTGATCATTCCTGATGAATCCTTGAACAAAGGTGAGCGTGACTGAACGTACACGTGTAAGACTTTGTATTTGTCCTTGTGTCTTAAAGTATCTACAAGGAGGTCTGCGGTTGTTCAAGTCACAGTGATCTGTTTTTTTCATGCTTAATTTCTGTTTGTTTTATTCTTCTACAAGAATGGCAACCCACCTGCCACAGAAGCCTTAGCAGCTTATCCCTCTTTTACTTGTGTGTGTGTGTGTGTAATGAGGGAGATTACATTAAAGCTCATCTAAAGCACAAATGTATGCTCTCCCTGAGTGTAGATGTGTCACCGGAGCCAATCAGCTCTATAGAGTTACACTGAGACAGGCAAATAATTAGAACTCTACGGTTTATTACTTGACCTATTATTGTATACAGACATTTAGCTGCAGACATCCTGCAGATGAGCAAGTTATGCCCCCTGTATATGTGTTTAAGTGTGTGTATGGCAAGTAAACACACAAAGACAGAGTAAGGTGGAAAGAACAAGCATCTGAAGCCAATCTCTTCTCACTGGAGATTGCCTCCTATCTTAATACTAATGTTCTTATCTTATAAAGTGTTACTGAATCAAAATGAAAGCAAGTTGAAGGCTGGGGGACAGAGAGAAACGACAGATAAAGAAGCTTTAGAGTAAGAAGGTCATTTTCTTTTCAGTTAACCTGAGTAGTGATTTTGCAGGTCCAATCGATGCCGGGTGATAAATAAATAAACATAATGTGAATGTTTTTCTTTGAGATTAGCACATATTAGAGTGAGGCCTCGCTGGACTTATTGTGAGGAGAGAGAGAGAGAAATCAGTGAACTTTCTCCTTATAATGGATAGTTTTTTACAGTAAATAAAGCATTCTCTCATTTCCTGTCTGCTAAAGCTGATATTTTGTAAGGTGTCACTGGTAGTCTGCAGCGGTTTTCCCAGCCAAATACACAACGCGGTTCAGTGCTGGTGTGAATGCTAAAAAAACATTCCCTGGGTGAGCATTTGTTCATGAATACTATTTACTGACATTATGATCCCTCAGCGCTTGCATGCGGCTTGCTGAAATGTGTGAGAAGGGATGAAAACTTGATTTTCATCTCATGCTCCACACTCCACACTCGTCTGTCCCCTTTTTTTATTTTTTCTTAACCAAGCCAACCATCCAATTATAGGGAGTGGAAAGTAGCGAGGAGAAGCAGAGTGGCGAGTATCGGAATACAATTTATGAATCATTAAGAGAGAGCATTAATATTTCATAGCCTTTAGACCACCAACAAGTGTTGGAGTGGATTCAGTAAACAGGCGTGTGCACACTCACACATGTGTGCATGCACCGCAGTGGCAGCTTCGGCTGCATTCATGCAGCACTGGATGAATTCATGCACAACCACAATCTGCACCATAAGGTAAATACATATATGTTTAGCCTCTCACACATACATACACACACACACACACACACTAAAATATCTCTGGAGGAGTTTTAATTGCTGTCTGTGAGGGTGACACAGTGGGGAATCTGAAATCAGGCCCCCAGCGCAGTCTTTATCACCCTCACCCTCCTCCCCTCATTGGCTTCTTCTCCAAAATGCTCACTTCTCTCTCCCCTCAACCCTTGAGCATAATTACTCCTCTATCTACAAACAGAGTATTGGTTTCCTCTAACTAAAGAGCAGCAGGCTCCTGCTTCCTCCTATCACTCTAGACCTTAGCTGGGTCGCCTCTCCTAATCACCCACTAAAAGCCTGGAAGTATATCAAAGGGGATGTGTGCGCTCACTTGTGTGTGTCTGTAGAGGTGTATGTGTTTGTAGGAGCATTTGCGGGTGAGTCGTGCGCTCATTTGCGTACAGGTGTGTGTGTGTGTGTGCACTTTAGCTCTCGTTTCCCCCCCTCACACACTGGGTATTGTGCATTAGATCAAAGCCATAAACCCCTCTGGGCTTGACACACTCTAGCAAGGCTGCTGCGGCGTTGAAGCCGAGCCGCAGTAATTCTGCTGATACTGTATGCTGCTATTAAAAAAAAAAGTTGAGTGGGGGAGTGAGTTTTTTTTTTCACAACTGGGGATCACAGAATTCTCTCATTGTTCTGCAGAGGTGGTGTGTGTGTGTGTGTGTGTGTGTTAGCGGGATAGGAGAGATGGCGTGGGCGGATGGGGAGAAGAAAGTGATATGTGTTCAGTTATAGATCTCACCTCCCATGCTCCTTTCCTGAAACAATCCCCTGGGTGGCGAGGACGTCTGGATTTTTAGAGAGGCTGGATAGCGCGAGTCACTGTTTAGAGAGAGTTCTGCTGACGGCCAGTGCACAGCCTGTGCCCCCGTGTTAAAGTAAATAAATAAATAAAACAACCCGGAACAGCTTCAGCATATGTGCTCCGCAGGGATTACAATAGCTGAACAAAATGTACAAGGGCCCCACACATATTTAGATTTCACAGGGAAAGTGTGAATGTGTTTGTTTTTTCTCCCAGTCCCCGGCTTTGTTCCCCTTCTTATCCTTTACAGGGAAAAACAGGTATTAAAAGGGGTGAGATGACACGGTGACTGTTGGGTGCAGAGCTGCTGCTGGTGCTGGGGGAAAGGCTCGAGTATTTTAGGGGAATCTACCAGATGAATATTCTCTCTGTTCTTGGCACCTCTACTCGTCTTGGTCATGTGGTTGAGGGTCCTGGAGCAAAGTGGTGCTTGGAGCTGTGGACATCAAGCAAGTGGCATTGTGGGGTTTCATATTTGGGGAGTTAAGGACATCTTTATGTTTTAGCTCTCCTATCTTAAAGGGGTGGTAGCAGTGGGAGACAGGAGGGATAGCTAAATCAAGAGAAGGGTTCTTTTAAGTAGTGGGTCAGTACACACAAGAGGGATGTGCTCTGCCTCTTCTGCCTCTCTCTTTCTGCTGCTCCAGCATTCATTTTGCCTCCATCCTTTGTCCCTTATCCACAGGAGAGCCAGGGCTTTGGGAATAATGAAGGAGGACTTTTGACAGGGGTCTCTGTTGGAGGACAGGTATAGAAAGGGGGACGCCTCTCTAAATCAATCTCTCGATCTCCCTCTCTCCCTCTCCTTCTCTTTTCTTTCTTAACACTCCCTGGTTTTAGCATGGGAATGTGATGAATAATGGAGCGAACCGTGACCTTTGCAATGTGGGTTCAGGGCTGCTCTGGCATCCATCTGATCTGATGAGTGCTTTTGATCCAACCCACACCAAAGCGCTAAGAGACCATGAGAGGAAAAAAGCTTCTGATAGACTATACTGTACATGATTTGCCACTCTGATCCCTAAAATGGCAATATTTACCTCAAAGGGAATCCACACAAAAGCTAAAAATCTAAGCTACTACTACAGGAAGAAATGAAAAACAAAGACCAACAAAGAAGTTTTAGCTTGAGCTGTCACTACAACATCATGCATAATATAACTTGGTTTGTATTTTAGTGCCTCTGAATAGTTGGCACAGAGCTAATATGACAGCCTTGCACCTGAGGTGAGGTGTTATAGTAGTATAGTGTAAACATAAACTAAAATATCACACTTGTTTCTTTTACTTTTAGCATGCTAAGCCGTATGCTTTTGTTCACAGGTGTCAAAGGGCGGATAATAGAATGGCAAATAAATCCACAGGGTTAAAACGAAGCAGTAGTTGTGATTTGGCAATGACCAGAACGGATTTGCTCAGCTCGATCAATGAGCATTGCCCTGTCCTTACACCTCCACTCTGCATCATGTTAACTGACCTCTGAGTCAAAACTCTCCCTCTTTCCTTTCCGCACCAAACACCTTTTCTCTACCTTTGTCGTGTGGAGTCCACTCACAGGACTGTCTTAAATAACAGGCTCACATTCAGTGAAAGGGAGAGATGGGAGCAAAAGTGCAAGACTAAATGTGATAGAGGGAAAGCGAAAAGGAGAAGGCACACCTGTCTCAGCAGGCCAGAGTGGGGGAGATGATATCCTGATTAAAACCAGATCTAGAGGCTGGAAAACATTGATCACACAAAACACTCTTCACCTCGGGGCCACAGAGTCCCAAGATGTGGGAGATATTAAAAAACCATGAAGAGTCGATCCCCTTAGTTATGTCAGCACTGGGTAAAGTAAAGGTGTTGGAGGGGGGGGGGGGATAGCGATGGATGGAAGTCTTTAAGTGTTCCTGCCAAGTGGAGGGTGAGGTAAGGTCAGGAGAGTTGCATGCAAGAGTGCAGAGAAGAGGAGAGGACTCCCTCATTCAAAGAAGGGATAGAAGGGAAAGCTTCATCACTTCAAAAGAAAGACTCACTGATCCTAGACTGATTCTCATAACACAGTAGCTGTTCAGAACAATACACAATTCTGATTAGGCCTAGATTTTGCTGCATGTTGTCTAACTACAGGTGATGTTGTAGCAATAGTAGCTGGGGGACTGTTTGAGCTCCCAGATTGTTAGAGATGTTATCAACATTGGAACGGGGACTGATGATTCATTTTGGTGCAGATGGGTTCATTCTCTCCCACTCTCCTTTCCATTTAAAACACAGAGAGGGAAGTAAAAGAGATAAAGTGAGACAGTCTACCACCTGTGTTACTCTTCTTCCCAAATTGTACTAAGTAATCAATTGTAGTGAAACAAGTCAGAGGGGTGGTAATTTGACAGCTGGAGAGAGTGCAGACAAACCGAGCTGAGAAACAAAAAAAGAAACATTGTGGGGGAGAGAAAGTTAAAGGTGTGTTTGCAAGAACATTTCTACAGTAAGTGCTCCTGTTTAAAAGCTCTGATATTATGCTTTTCAGAAGAATCATGGACTCTCTCTGAAATACAAATTATTTCTTGGTGTGTATTATACACACATAGATAAACACATACCATTCACAAATGGGATCAAAGGCCTGATGGAGTTGAACAGAGTGCCCATAAGTGTTGCTGCCCCTGAGTAAATGACTGACAATTTACCAGTGTTGTTGTTGCGGCTGCTGTTGAGCCCTGTGAGCTGTGTGATCATGTTCAAATGCAGGGAAATGGAGGGAGCAAATGGATTTTAGCAGAAAGGATAGCTCTCACATCTCCAACACGCCGCTAAATCCACCGGCCGCTGAACATTGCTCTGTGACAGACACTTATTGCTATTGAAACATGCCATCTGTAATTTTTGTTGCAGGTGCGTGTCTACTGGAAATGTGTGCAGTGACATTCAGCTGCACAACTACGGTTCCACACATATATGTTCAGCTCATCCAAATTGTGATTGCAATGGAAAGTGTGACAATTGCACAAGCTGAAATGTGCATGCACAATGCAGACGCAGAAATATATTTAGAAATATATCTGTTTGGGAAACTAAATGACACTAATTGATTTAGTTAGGTTTAGCTTTGTTGCTCAGTGTAAATTAAATACTTTCCTCAGAGTGAATATTTGATTTCTAAGCCAATAATTCTCTTGAGCTGCCTGGAACTCCATTCTTTCTGAAAAAAACCTCCCAACTTTAAATAATTATGGATACAAAAACTTTTATGTTTTTACGTATTAATGACTAATTCTGCAGCCCTTGCCTCTTTATGCTGTGCTCAACACTATGTGCTATATGCTGCCACTCTATTCCTGTTTAGTCCGTCCACTTCTCAAATTAAGATCCTAGAGAGACAATTTGTGCAGCCCATTAAGGGCTGATGAATTGGATTTAGACCAGCAGACTGATGTGAATGGAGGGTCTAAGCACACAAGCTGACGGCCCCCCACTCCCAACCTGTTTTTGCAACTGAATTGTGTTGGCTTGCTATTGGCTCATGTCTCAAACACACATACAGTAACTCATTAACGTGGTCCAGAGCTCACGGCTGTATTCACAACAGAAACACAATAGAAAATTGGCTGTCTATCAACTGGCATCTATGCTGTACACAGGACTGTGCAGGGAGCATGCTGTTCTTTAAAGAGACAAAAGACACTTTAATCTCATCAGTGTGGTACTGAATGATGGGGTCTCAAGGAAACATGTCCACAGACGCCGTAACTTGTGTCATGTCGCTAATAGGATCTTGTACATCTAGTGAACAGCTTTTGATCTAAGCTCAGGAATGAGGAAGAACTTTGCGCTTTGCTGCTTTTGATATGTAAGTTTCACATGTGCTCTAAGTTTAAGAATAGCAAGGGGTAAGGGGAAAAAGATAGTGAGAGCAAAAAAAAAGTGCATGCTTAAATTTCCCATTTTTTCTGATTCTGTTTTGAAGCCTAGGTCAAGTCAACAAGACTTGTTACTTTCGAGTTAAACCAAAATCATGTCTAAAAAATTATAAATAACAAAATAATTCAACATCAGACCCTGCTGGGTGGTAAAAACCATGTGTTGTGTCACGCCAGGCCTCACGTCCTGAGCCAACGTTAAGACGTGCTAGGTTTTAACACCCTGCACTAATTCAAATCGTGTGGTGGTAATATATTAATAAGGCTAAGTTCTTGATGTTAAAATTAAGATCTGAAATTTATGATACCCTTATAAAGTGCTAGATGCTAATGAATTGGACATACATGATGAATGCTGAGTAAATTCCCCCCTGGCTCTTGAAACTGCAGTCCAGTCTGTCGTGAACAGTAGTTATTCATATTCAAATACCGAGGGTGTGTTTGATACTGCTGCCATTATTAGTGTTGTAAAGTAAAGAAGCCAAAGGAACATCTGCCAACAGTTCATGTGATGTCTAATGAATAGGTATTAATTACAAGGAGCTAGATTGGATTATTAGTAACATTTCCTATCAGCTTCACCGTACTTTTAGTCTGTACACCTCAAACTGTGAATTTTGTTGATTTGGGGGCAATTGAAAGTCTTTGTTTCAAATTCAATTGAATTTAAAGCTTTAAAAAATGTTTTAATCGATTCAATGTCACAAAGTGTATGTTTAGCAACATGTCTGTCACATAAATTAAGAATATCAGACATGCAGGTGTGAATAACGAATAGGTAAATTCTAAGGGAATGTTGGTTATAAACATTTTAGATAAGCCAAATTCAATTATTCAGTGTTTTCTATTGGACAAGATTGCACAATGAAATGCAAAAGGTTGGTTTGATATTGTCAAATCTCCTGCGAGTTTGATGCAATCACCCAGGAAGTGTCTGTAGCACTCTACCAGAGACATTAAATATTAATCTCTCCACTTAGGATCCACTGATTCAGAGAGAAAGTGGAAGCCATAGGGCACTTAATGGAATACTTATCACACTTACTCTGATAGGCGCACAGTTATCTTGCTATTTAACATTTGTTATATTCAAAATCACGCTGCATAGTGTCAACACTAGAATGAAACATCTGCTGTTGGTCTATGTGTATTAAAGTTCAAGCATGTGTTTGCACATTTGTGTGTTTTTCTGTCTTCGTTTAAACACATGGATGGTGCAAAAGCAACTGTGTTGAAGTGCGCATCTGTGTGTGATTCAGTGCCCAACTGAAGCTGGATTTTTACAGTGGCCTGTTAAATGCCCAATATCAGAACTTGGCCCTGCAGAGCTGTCAGCCACATGGCGAGCATTGGCCAAATATCTCACATAGGCCGCGGATTAGTTTCTGTCTGTTGCTCAGGGTGAAAGTGTAATCTCATATCTGAGAAGTGGGAGGGAGAGGAGGAGGAGGAAGAGGAGGAAGTAGGGGATTCTTGCCATTAATGTCTAACCTTTTAAAAATGGATTTGCAAGTGTGACAAGATAAGGGTTGAATGTGATCCTGAAAATGGCTCTGCCCTGTGACAAGTAACCAGGAGAAAAATGAGGGAAGACAATCCCAGGGTTCATAGCTAAATTAAACACACTGTGCTTAAGATGTCACTCTTATCTATTCTTAAATGTGTGCACAAGGAACATTAACAATGTGTACTTAACATAAGTTCGGTGTTGCACTGAAGTAAAACAAACTCTTTGGAGAATGCAGCACAAAGCCATTCCAATTAAAATCGAACACCTTTAAAAGCAGCTGGATACGATCTATATAAGTGATATTGCTGGAAAACAGTGAAAACAAGGTTGTTAGGGTGACGTTACCATAGCTGATATCTCACTTTTACAGAAAAATGAATCGTTCTCTTTGAATCTGTTTTATCAATCATAGAAGTAGGTTGCGGTCGAGCATGATCAGGCTCGGTATTTGAACACATACTGTGGAATATTCTCAGATTTAAAGGATAAGGCTGGTGTTATTTTATCTTTTCATTATTGTCGACTAATTCCACGAAAAGACCCAAACAAACAGTGAAATACACCTACTAATATGTATTGTCTGTACAGCCACAGTCAATAGAACTCCATTATCATCCAAGAAGCGTTAAGAACCCCCCCCAAAACAAATCAGCATGATATTTTTTTATTACAATGAGCACTGCAGGCATAGTTTATTTTTTTCAGCAGTGTAAACACAAAACCTTGTCTTCGAGCATGCTCAATAACATCTGGCAGACAAGGACCTACTCTCTAGAAATCACAAATGAGAAATGTTTCACTCTGGCCATGTTCCTTGTGATGATCACCTAATCCAAAAGTATGGCTATTTTATGCACTTTAATACTTTCAGCAAATGGAATAGCTCTAATGGCAGTTGGTAAGTCCATCAACCACTTTAGTCTAGACAGTAACTAAATATCAATACATATAATAAATATTGGATGGATCTCTAGAAGATGAAACTTACTAACTTTGAGTCATCCTCTGACTCTGCATCTAGCGCCACCATGAGGTTGACATTTTAGTTTTTTTTGTGAAATATCTCCACAACTATTGGATTGATTCCCAATACATTTTGTACACGTATGTATGTTCCCCGTTGGATCACTAAAGGTTTCTGGTAGCACCACCAATATTTGGGTTTGTGATATCTGCTAAACTATATACTTCCACATCAGCCTCAGCTGTGCTTTGTATTCATATTTGTGCTCTAGCTGATATTAACATGCTAACACACTACACTAAGATGATAATCACTTGCTAGAAATCAGTAGAATTACCTTTAAAGTGTGGACACACACACACACACACACACACAAAGCCATGACTTAAGTAGGTTGTGGCTACATGGACAATGTCAGTTTAAATTCATTGTTGATTTTCTTCTCATAGAGGTCTTGTGGATAATAGTATAACGATTAAAGAACAGTATTACCTTTGTAGTGTAGACACACACACACACGCAAACACTGATGAATATGCACACGGTGAGCTCTGAGACAGTCCTGATAACGATCTGGCACATCAGTCAACAGATCAGTGGAGAAGTAGGGGAAAGAAGGTAAGCTGTTAAAAAGGTTAAAGTTTTCATTGCCTGGCAGGCTGGGAGTATGGCCTGCATACTGAAAACCCAATAACAGCCTCTTTTAGCTGCTCC
This sequence comes from Nannoperca obscura, assembly GCA_036024295.1. Classification (NCBI taxonomy): domain Eukaryota; kingdom Metazoa; phylum Chordata; class Actinopteri; order Centrarchiformes; family Percichthyidae; genus Nannoperca; species Nannoperca obscura. The sequence continues at coordinate 31,847 of JAVQJL010067678.1, forward strand.
TGGCCCACCATTACAGCATCTCCCTGATCAAATGGATGCCATCTGTCTGGCCAGGCTTCAGCTTCTGCAACGTAGCAAGCTGGTTGGCTGGCTCAGGCAGACACATCCTATCTCGTTTTTTTGCATACACATAAGCTCATTCTCTTTCCCCCTCTTTCTCACAAGCACACACAAACAGGCAAACCCAGCAAGACAGCAAATGTCTGGAGGAGAATGTTACGCGATGGCAACTAGCATCTTGCTGGGAATAAGATGTAACGGGTAAACGATGATCGATAGTAGTCTAGCTGTTGGACAGGAGACGTGAGATTGATCGGCCAAATTTTCTCACTGTTCAAACACATTGCCGCCTCCTCCAACTGCCAGCAAGGCTTGAACAGGAGCCACACATGCACTGAAAACATGAATCTTATTGTCTTCACTCTCGTATTCAGCCACAAGCATTCTGCCTGGCTAACAATAAGTGACTGGCAAGATTTAGCAAGTCATTACCTTGTGGTTATTAAATGTTTTACAATATAATGCTTCTGGTGTTGATTTGTATTCTTCACATGTACAGTACTAGAGCCACATCCCTCCTTTAAGACTGACATAATCCCCTCTTCCTCATGAAAAGGAATATGAGGCTGTTTTATCGCTGCTGTCCCATGTGTACGACACCTATTATGAGTGCCCTTGCAGAGAGAGCCATGGCTTCTAGAGGGGACTTACAAGATCTGTACTCGCTCCTTATCCAGTTCACCTCAGAATGAGACGGAGTGTTCACGAGAGCCTGTAAGACCTTACGAGGGGCTCACATTCACCACCCAATATCACCACTACTACTAACATTAGCACACCGTATCTCTGGCATAGTGAGAAATATGTCCCTGTGCTGGTGTTTGATAACATCTGTTAGGCACAACTGCTTTCATCTCCTCAGACTCCTGAAAATCTCCACTTATTGATTTGCCGCTATTCTGGCGGAGGTAGGTGAACATTTATCACACAACTGTTGACTTTGTGATGCTGAGAGGACGTCCTCCATTTAGGGACATTGATACAATTGAATGTCTTGCTCAATAGGTTAGTGTGTCATATGCATTCATATTCTGCTTTGGTTGCAATTCTTTACACTTAAAAAGGCTCAAACAGTGATGACAAAGGGTGAAAAGAATAAGCAATTGAGTTGGACATCAAATGTTAAACTCTTTAAACAGTAACTACTTTATATAGTACAATTAGGGCTGCAAATAATTATTATTTCCATTATCAATTAGCAGAATATTTTATTTATTAAAATGTCAGAATATAGTGAACAATATTTTTATTCAATTCAGAGCTCAGGGTGACATCTTCAGATGTCTTGATTTATCTGACCAGCAGTCCAAAACCCCCAAAAGATTCAGTTTAAAATCATATATGAGAAAGAAAGGCATCAAGTTCTATTAACTGATGGTTCATTTTCTGTAGAGTAATCGATTGATCAGCTATTGGTTTCAGCCAAACTTTTGTCATTTTGGCGTTAACCTCCACATTATTCCTGATGGTGTTTGCATCAATGGTTGATTTTTGGTAATGTGATTTCACGTAAGATCATGCATCTACAAACTTAACTGTACCAAACAGTATTTCAGGTTTTGATCAAAGCTAACACCAATATAGATCACGTTTTAACCAGAACAGAGCCCAAACCACTGCAGCATTTGATGACCTGAAACTTGATTAGACCTAAGTTACACTTTTATAACAAAGTAAAAACTTTAATTATATAGCAACTAACTGCATTGCTCTGATTAATAAAGTCAGATCATATAAGACACAACTCAACAGGATATAATTAAGATACATCAGAGCCCATCCTGGCCCTAACAGTTGGGGTCAGATCTGAGGCCTGTACTGTGACGCAAGTTCAACATACCCATACCCATCTTTTCGTTATGTGGCCTCACTGAGCCTAACAACCGCGATCACAGTCACACAACGCTGGTTATCAACTCTCTAAGTCAACCCAGGGTTTTCCAATCAAGCCATGAGCGTGTTCAGTGGGTGCAACATATGACCAATCACAAACATGACAGGTGTACTGGCAGCAGAGCAGCATACTTTACCTACAAAGAGCAAACACATATCAGAGAAATACGAAGAAGTTAAAAACATCACCCAGGCCAAAAGCCACACCGCTGCAGTACAGCTTTGTAGTACAGGCCTCTGGTCAGAACTACACACTGACTGTTGACATCTTTGGTGATCGTGTTACTCTGTGCTTTCAGTCTCTCACAGGAGGACATGGTCTCCACAAGCAATAACCCTTCTCAAACATGCCATAAACTTTATTCCCACATCGCTTTATCTTTATTTGATGCGTCTTTGTGAGCAAGAATAGCAGTTCATTTCAAGATTGATTTGACGTTGTAAAGTTTGTCCTGTAAAAGTAACTTAAGGTAAGTAAATAAAAAGAATGGCTGTAAATGTAACCCTGCAAAATAAATTGCTATTCTATTGCAAAAAAGGTCAACAAAAGTAAACATATCTGACCTTATTTTGTTGCCTGGAAGCTGTATGACACACATCAAAAGGTACAATCTAACACAAGGTTCAAGGTTGAAGATGTGATAACAGCATTGCACCTCAGTGGGTACATGAGTGGAAACAATACCTTTTCAATTTGCACATCTGAACTGAGGACACACTGTTGTGACGAACAAACAGCTTCATGCACATACACAACACACACAGACACACACACACCTCTATACATTTTGGATGAGTGGATTTCACAGTGTCAGAGCAGAGAGCAGCCTGTCAGAAACAGAATCAAACTCATACTTCCACCCCCTTATGAGGCTTGTTCAGGGGGTTCCATATTCTCCACCACCCTGCCCTCCCTCTTAATCTTCACTAACAAAGAATTCCTTTACCACCAACCCTTCTTGGCGTGTACTCTTCTACCCTTTGGTGTATATCACCAACTACATTACACCATTGGAACAAATAGTCAAAACTCTTTGAATATGTACCCCCTCAAGCCAGCCCCAGCGGCAGCTGTGGGTGACTTTTTTCATTTGCTGAAGAAAAAAAAGGAAAAATAACTGCAATGCTGTCTGCCTGCCTGCCCTCTCATGTGAATCATCCAAAACTGTAATAACATCACTCCAGCAACATGCTGCTGCACAGAGACCCGGCCTGGTGTGACGTGCTCTGACAGGATGGGCACAGCTCCTCTATATCCCAACAAACTCAGAGAAGCATCATCTACTGCTGAAGCCACGTTTAATGTTAAGGTGATGCTCTGTCACTTGCAGAGAATTATTATCATCAGTCCTGAAATCAGACAGAAGATAAAAGGTATGACATAAGTGACTAAGATGGTGAATGAATAATACTGGCAAGTGTGACTTATGAGTGCTGGGACAGAGCCAGCTTCTTCTCTTTCTGCCAGCTCTCTGCCTGACATGTATTGTGTAAAAAAAGTAAGAAAAAGCATAGAATCCAAGCAAGACAGAGGTGCTGCTCACTCCCCAGAATGTGTCACAAACATTTTTGTATTTTATTCATGTTTAAATCAAAGAATTGCACTTTGATTGCACCTAAGAGAAGAGGGAAAGCCGTATCGAGATGTGAGCGCAGCTCTATGCAAGGCTTGCACTCAGCAAAACAGGGGAAAAAGTGGAATGTAATACTAAAATCTAATATACAGTAAGTGAGCCAAAGGTACTTCTTCTCTCTTCAGCAAAACATCACATTGTTATTGTGCTTCTTTGCATCTGCTGAGAGCGAAGCTAAAGCCCTCGATCCTGATGAGAGCAGAGCACACAGGCTCAGCACTGAGTAGACTTTTCATTACACGCTTACACCAAATCACACACATTTACAGGAACGTAGGCTGTCAATAGGGGGAAAACAATAAAAAATGGCTTGTAAGAAAAAATAAATAAAGCAGCATTTAGCTAGTCTAAGGAAATAATTTCTACAGCATGAAAAAGGTGAAATATTACACAGCATCTTGAGATTAAACATGAATGTCCAGTGCATTGATTTTCCTGCTTTTACAATTACTGTATAGATGCATTCATTTGGAATCAGTTTGTTTTTGGGCCAAATGTTGGGCACAGACATGGTAATGCAGCTCCCCATGCCTCCGCTTTGTGGACTGCGAGGAATGCACCCAGACATGGCCTGAATGTCCTAAAAATGTAGAAGCTCAGCAGCAAGATGATACAAACTGATGTTTTTGTTTGTCTTTCAAGAAAGAGGCTAAGCTCACAGGCATTGATGCAGATTTAACTCCACAAGGACAGAGAAAAAATATTATGATAAAGATGAGGTGAGAATCTAGTTATACATCAGTACAGTTCCAGTACTCTTTATTTAGCATGCATGTGTACCTTGCAGTTTATGCCTGGGAGAGGACTCAAATCCACAAGGACGAGAAAAAGATGTTATGATCAAAGACGGCATGTGAAAAGGTATTCGGTTCTATCAGCTCAGTTCCAATAGAACTCTTATTTTGTACACATGTATGCCATCCTCATACTTTCATTGATGCCTTCAGGGAAAAGGTTGAACAAGCTCCTTAGAACAGGCATTAATCCTCATAAAACTCGACTCACAAAAGTTACAGAAAGCAGGTCAAAAGGTCTTTTTGTTAGAAAAGCTCAGTGGCTCATACTTACACTTAAACCTCTGGGACATGAGATGAGAAAGAGAAAATCCTACACAGCTGAGGTTTTAATAATATTTCCTTTAAAATACACACTGCCAACTTTACTCAGTTTCCCAAGACAATTGAAGTTTAATGTGTCTTTTTTGGCAAGTCCACAAAGGAAACTGACATATTGAGGAGTTTGTCAGTAAAAGAATGAGATTGGGATGAGGACCGAGGCTGAAGAGCTGCGCTGCTAATAGGCAGACGAGGTGCCCGGACAACGACTAAGATTAAGAGCATAAAAGTGAGGAGAGAGACAGTGTGTGAGAGTGAAAGCTCCTCTGGGTCATTAGGCTACAGACAGACATGTAGGTGCCACCTCATCTTTCATTCTCTCAATCTCCTGCCCAACAGGCACCGAGCAGGAAGGTATGAGGGCATTGAGCCATGTTTAGTGAACCTGACATGTGCTGGAGACACTATGGCAAATGAAGATACATTGCAGGGCCAGTGGATACTAATTGTCCCCCTACATTTTCAACAGTCTGTCACCATTCTCGCCTTGTACAGTACAAGTGACTGTGAAAACCACAAGACACCCTGTCTATTTGTTCAGGTATTTGGCTGTGTCCACCTGATGTGTTCTATTCTGTAGAGGAGTGATGAACAGCTAACTGTGACATATCAACCTAAGTTCCATTATTAGAGTGTCTGCTGTTAGATAAAGCTGTAATAATACAATACGGTGCTTCCTTGGCACAGCAGCCGCATAGATTCACCCAGACACATCAGACAAGACAAACAGACCTCAGCTAATGCTGACAGAGCATCCCAGGTGGAAAATTTAGACAGACTTTCAATCATTCGTTTGACAAGTAGGGACATATTCAAGCAAGAGGATTTCTCTTTCCATAATTCCAAACCCCATAATCCATTTTTGTCCCCTGTCAGGACTCAAATGAATGATTCAATTGGCCAAACTGAGAAAGCAAGTCACCTTGGCAACAACTTTAATATGTGCATCTCAAATCTTATGTAATTTGGAGTGTGAAAACATTTCTAAAACACAGAATGTGCAAAAACTAAGTGGTTTTCACAGATTTAGTAAGTGTATGTGTTAAGTGAGGTGTGTGTATGTTAGGAAGGGTGACATGAAGGGAGAAGAAAAGAGATATGACCTTTAAACCTGCATTAAGTGTTTTTTGGCAGCAGAGACTATAGAAGCTATAAACACAACACTGACATATTATATAATCTTTAAAGTTGATATGACTAGCTTGTTAGCATTCAGCAGATATGGAGCAACATTAGTATTTATTTGATGTCCACCTGATGAATTTAAGTCCAATATTTACTCTCCTTTTAGCTCTGATTTTGGTCTCCAACAACTTCTCTTTAGCTTCTCTTTAGCTCCTAAATGCTGTTCATTATGTTCACCAGCTAGTCGATAAATTTGTCTGCTGTTTTTGTTGCTGGTGGGTTAATCAAAGTTTTTTTTGCTGAACAGCTGACTGCTGTAGCCAACAACAAGGGTATGAAATCCCTGAACCAAAACAGTAAATTTGTGGGCTGGAAAATCCAAAACAACGAGATTAAAGTTGATGGAAACTTCAGAATCGGGTATTAATTGTTGTGGTTCTGTAACTAAGAGCGACCCTTTTCACATAAATGTAGTCATGTGATCAATTGCTAATATATAAATATTTACTGTACTTTAAAGTAAAAATACAGATTTTTTGTTAAAATGTCCATGAACTGTGACTAAAAATCTATGCAAAAAAATGTATATGTCTCACTGAAGTGTTTTACAAACTTGATTCCAAAGTGAAACCATTAAGAAAGAAAATTAGTAGTATGGTTAAGGCAATGCAATTTGACTACCGCTGGGTAAATGAGTTGCTGGGGCAAAGTAAGTCCTCTGCAAACAAAACACTCAATGAGTAACATTTGTCCCCCGCAGTGGTTCTAAATGATGCCACGAAGTAGCTCTGCTGCATCACAATTACCTGGCAGTGTGTCTCTTTGCTCTATTAACATAAGCAAGCCATTTCACTTCAGTGAGGCGCTACTAAACGGCTTGAGGGGTCTAAAGGTGATCGAGACGCTGCATAAGATATTGTATGAATAAAGATTGAAACGATCTACGATATGGTAACTTTCTGCTGCTCTGTTTAGTATAAAAATGGATGTGCTGCAAGGGGCTGGAAATAATAAAACCTGACAGACAAAAGTACACAGACTATTTAAAATAGACAGCTGAAAATAGACAGCTGTGAGACAGACCTGTATCTCAAGGTGTTGCTAGACAGTTGTTTGAACACACTGTGTGACTGGTTTATCTATTTTCATATTCTTCCATTTACTGGAAATAATTGGAGGAATGAGCCACCTGCGTAAAATAATGCCTTTACCATCATAAATCAGAGTAGAATAGGATCTAATCTACTACCATCTATTCTCACTCAAGGAGGGAGAAAATGCACCAGAGTACATGCTGTTAAAGGGTTGAGAGAAGGGATGATAAAGACCACTGTGTAAATAAATAGCCTAATAATTATACAGCAATATTGCTACAGGTGAATCAGATGGAACAGTGAGAGAAACTGATTATTTCTCACTGACTGATTAATAGCAAGGCTAAATACAGACTCCTCGTATATGGCTCCAAATGTATCCCTAATATGGTAAAATATGTAGGTATAGTAAGGAGTAAACAGCTACAGCTGACAACATAAGCTAATGACAGTTGTCATTTAAGCCAACAAAATCCAAGATAGTCAGCTTGAAATACAACACCTGCTTTTGTTAACTTCTGTGTGAAATCAAGGACCCATTGTTAAAAGAAAAATCTAATGCTGTTGTCATTGTAAACTGTTTGTGTGCTGTGTGAGAATGGAAAAGCTTTACAGGGGTAGTGACAAAAGCATAGCAGGGCTTGGCGAACAGTCAATTAAATGGCAACATATGCAGCAGTGGTGAACCAAGAAAGAACATATAATTTCGGATCTACTTTCCCAGTTTAGACACATCAGTGGAGCTCACCTATAAGTGAATATCTGATTGTGTGTGGAGGAAAAAGTCAAGAAATGGCACACAGGCTATAGAAAGTGCCAATTCAACCTCCACTCCTCCCTCCCCTCTTGCCGGCCATAAAACGCAGTGTAATAGGATTCCTAAGCTTTTCCAGTGACTGCTTCCACTATCACACAGACATTTAAGTGCACTAATCCATGACAAATTGTCTCATCTGATCCATGACAAATCGTCTGAGGGGCCGATAGAGACGAGGAGATGGGGCGGGGGGGTCCGAGAGGAGGGAGGGCTGGGGGAAGAGGCCAGGCGCGGAGAGAGTGCTGCTCGGCACCTGAATGATCAGGCAGTTATTGCCTACTTTTTAGAAAGGTTGCTTTCATTACCGCAAAGGGCATACTGTGTGATAGAAAGTGGGATCACATAGTGCTGATGAGCTCTATACCTAAGCCCACAGTTTTCAAAGCAATTATGATCCCGTGTGGAGGTATGTTATAGGATTTTAGTTACTTTGTTGGCAAAAGGCAAGATTTGTAGATGTCATGTTCAAAAAAAAATCTGTTTTGTAATTAAATTTGTGTCATAAAATGTATGATTTTCATCGCCCTATAGTTTAATTTAGTTCTTGTTTCGCTCTGGTTTTACATAATACACACGCAAGTGAATATTTAGTCAAACAAAATAACAAGGATAAAAACATGCCTACTGCAACCACATAATACGCAATTCCACAATCTTGGACAGTAATGACTTGGGTGTGTTTGTGTTTGTGTGTATGTGGTTTATACTGTATGTTGCTGTATTTCCACATGTGCCAGTGCCGCCAGCCGGATCAAACAATTCCTTTTCATCCACTTTACAAAAATATGATTAAAGGCGTTATCCATTCAAGTGACTGTAATTTAATTGAATTTCCTTTCACCATCAATTCTCACACTAATTAGTCCCCACAGTTTAATGGGGATGTAAATAAAGCTGATTTAATGGCAAAACAAAAACACAGAGAGCCTGTGTGGAAAGCTGCTCCTGTGGGTAGTATGGATTGATCTGCCATTCATAAAAGCTTGTGATGACTCCAGATAAAAAAGTGCATGTTCATTGCCGTGTTTCTACTGCTAAATACTGTAATGAGGAAATTAGTTAAAAGTTGAAAACGGTGTGTGCATTGAGTTTGTGAGCCAGTGAAGCTAATTTCTTAACATTCCCAAACACTGCCAGAAAAATCATCAATCTTTTGAAGCAGCCATCCGTTCAACAGTGGAGAGAAAGAAAAAATCAATTCTTACTGTATGCATGTATGGCTGCCAGACTTCTACAGCGTCCTCATTTACTAAAAGACAACTATCCTGAATCAGGATAGAGCTTATTCAACACCCTGTATCTTATCAGATTCTTCTCTCTCCAGAAATCCCCAATCCTTAGATCTAAAGTTCAAAACTACACACTATACACTACACTATCTTGACAGGTTGTGTTCTTAAAGCAAGAGATGCATTTCTTATTTTTCCATCAAGCTGTTGCTCTAGTTTGACCGTATGATGCGGCTTGGCTAATCAAAGTAATTACATGTTTTCTTCCACCTCAAAGAGTTTTCTACACTGAGGGAGCTTTATGGCACATTGAACAATGTGCTCATTAAAATGCCTTCCAATCATCTGTGATTAGACTTTACAAGTCATTTCAAAACAATGGATGAAAACATAACAGCAGAAACACTACATTGGTTATCAGCCTTTTCAGCCAGACCATAACCAATTTTGAGCAGCTGTGTGTAACATTTCTCATGTACATGCACAACCAGCATGCTTATGGCTGCCACTCACAGTTGAATCACATTTAATTTCAGCTTTTGATTTTGAAATGTACAGCATAACTCACCTAATAAGCGGTTTTAATAATATGTGACATACAGTACTGTAATACATATACAATGTACTGCCTTGTCATCATCAAAATGGTGAAACTAAATGTTAGCAACAGACTGCCATCAAAGCGTAACAGGCAGATGGAATTAGTTTTACAGCTGCACCTGGAACAGGAATCACGTTGTTCTATTAGATCTGAGACTCTCTTTAACTGCCCTGTCACAGTCATAATAAAACAAAGCAGCAGCTAAAGTGTTTTTATATTCAGGCTGCTCCTCTGGGTATTGATACATTATGAACATGGCTACTGTATGCATACTTCAGCTGAACAAGGGTAAATAAAAACAGTACCTGCTAGGCATAACTTAATGACAATTCTGTATTACACTGAGTAGACAACACATTAGGGGGCACTTTCATTTTACCTTAAAAAGACACCAAATCTACAGTAACTTCAGCCAGCACTGCACTGAAAATGTAAATTGGTTACACTTTTACTGACTTGTGATGGAGTCCAATACTACGTGCTGTCAAGAGTGCCCTGGTTTTTGCAGCAGCAGTCTTGGCAGTGAACACTTCACGCTCACTGTGTTGGCAGGTGGGGAGAGTGCAGGGCCGGGCTTGTGTGTGTCATGTCACATTCAGCTCATCTGTCAACGTAGTGGATTATTTCTTGAGAGACCAGAATTTGCTGCCCAGAATCAGGCCGCCATCAATCTTCAGCCACACCAGCAGGACGCTGGGGAGGCTGTGTGAAGCAGAGGCTCATGGGAGAGAGAGCGGCATCGCTTCCTGAGCAGGTGACGAAGCAGTCAGGCAACGCGTTACTCAATCTCCGCGTCAGCAGTGACTATGCCGATTTGTCACAGAAACATTCGGAAAAAATAAATAAATGTGATCTTGAAACTTTATCTCTGCAGTCACTTTCTTTTTTTCCTGGTATGCACTGTCAGCTCAGTGTTGCAGAAGGCAGATAAGCTGATTTCACAAAACATTGTTAGATGCTTCAACAGGCTGGAGGATTACATCTGTACCTAGCTCATTGTGACCTTCACTTCCCCTCCTCAGATACCCACACAGCCCCATGTCTGTGTATCTTTGTCTGTGTGGGATGGTTTGTGAGTTTTTCTACCACTCCCAGACAGTTAGCCGGGCTGAATGCCAAGATCCACAAAAATGTATTTCAGCACATGGTTTCTTACAAAATACCAACCCCATATTTCACTTAAAGACTTGGCTTATGACCAAGGGTGTAACCATGGCATAGAGACATTGGGGGGGGGGGGGTCCAAATTTTCTTTTAAAGTATTTCCCACAATCCTATGATATTTACACTTAAAGCATGTTTTCCTTAACAAAGTTAAAAAAATTGAAAATATAGGAATCTGTTTTCAGAGGGGGTGGGGTGGGCGGTCAGTATTGACTGAGTATTGACAAGATCCCCCAAAAGAATGTGTGGTTCCGTGGCTACAGTCATGTGTGGTTATGACCTGCCCAGAAAACAACACAGTAACAAAGCATTACACATTGAAAGGTACAGGACAGCAGTGTTACCTATCTTGTCATCTAGCAATTTAAAGATAATGAATCAATAATCTCAGCAAATGGATGGCATGTGGGAGTCTAAGATAAAACACTATTTCTATTAATCTGCTAATCAGCGCAGACATTGGATCCTGTGTATCTCATGCTTCGCTAACGAAACCATTTTATAACTGAATTTTTCTGTATGGCTGAAAGTATACAACATCTTTTCACTGTCTTTTAGAAACACAGACACATTATTTGATTACGGAAAACAGCAAAGCATGAAAGCCAATGGATTTTTCAAGGCATGACATCTCTCTCTCTCTTTTTATTTTTTTTTATGCTACGTCCTACATACCCATATCTATTTATATCTGAGGGTTCTGGCCTCAATGAAACCAGAGAGCTTCTCAAATTATAAAATCAATTCTAATTCAAATATTCATCATGGCATTTCAATTCTAAGAGAGCAGTTCTGGTTAGATCGGTTAACGCCACTCCACGGCTGAGTAAGATTGATGTCAGCTTAATCCTCTTAAAAAAACATGATATACAGTAAATTGTACAGTTGCCGAGCAGCAGAAAAAAAACAGACAGAAATGCGTGCTCCTCGAGTGCCCAGTTGTGAAAGACCATTATCCCTGGGAAGCCTGCTGATGAGGATAGTAAAATATCCTTAGATTATGATTGTCAGCACCAATTATAGCTGTCATTCATCACAGTTTGTTTGATTATAAAAGTTTTCTGGAGAGCACTTGCGTTAAATGAACCTGTAACAAACTTTTGGCCTCAGCGTGAAGGTATACTGGAAATCCTCACTCTTTTGAACACCTCTTGATGACGTTATTCAGAATTGAGTTGCTCAGCCTAAATCAGTCTAAAGGAAATGTGAGACTTAAAAAAGTGTGTCTGTGTTCATCATTCAGCTCTACAGTGTATGCGTGCATCCTCTCAGACCTAATGTGTCCTGAACGTAGCTCCAATATTCCCAGAGGAGCCATGAAAACGCCACACCATGATGGCTTCTGAGAGAAAATGGTGTGTGAATGTGCAAGCATGTACATGTGCATACCCTCCTCGGTGTCGTATGCAGTAAGTGTGTGAGCTGATCTGTCAGTCATAGAAGGGGGGGTTCTTATTTTTTCCCCCTTCTTCCCCTTTGGGACCACTGCATTATTCAAGAGACACTTACTGAGCCTTGCACTTCCTTGTACATCTTTGGCACCAAGCTCGACTTGCCAACCAGTCAAAAGGAAAAAAAAAATCAGAAAAACTGGAATCCAGCCTTTAAAAATTCATTCAGAGCTCTCTGTCGCTCATCCCTCACCCTCTTGTTCCAATTAATGGGACCGAGATACTTTGAGAACTTTCTCTCTATCATAGCTGGGATTTTCATGTGTCAGCTGTTCCAAAGCAAAAGTAAGCCAATTCTCCGACATGCTGCTTAAAGTCACCATTGTTCAACACAAGCATGGAGAATTCAATGCTGGAATTTTTTTCTCTTGCTGTGCTTCAATTGCTGTCTTTTTGCTTGGCAATGTAACACACACACACACACACGGAACCAAACAGAAGATAGCATCAATGTTTAACAGCTGCTTGGCTTCTGGAGAGTGCCCCACTCTGTATGAGGGTTCGGCATGGGAGTCACACTCATTGTTAGAAGCTTAAAGAAAGCCTTTGCTTTGCTCTAGAAAACATTTGCCTTCCCTGTAACACTCCCATATACACCATAAGCAATGCTGGTAAGCTTTTCCATAATCAGAGAATTAGATCCGCTTCAGTGTCTAACCTCCTGTTTTGCCCCTATGGTGCAGAAGGCGTCGGGCTTAATTGCCAAACGTTTCCAGTGCAAAAGAGGGAAACATAACTGTCATCTCCATTTAAGCCACAGTGATCAAAGCCCCCTTGGCTACCAGCAAAGTAATAGAGATTTTTGCCTACAGCTTGTCCCACTCGGAACTGCAAGATTCAGGGTGTATTAGTCAAAAATTCCTCGCTGCATGCACAAGTCATCTCCCCACCAGCTAACTCACAGTGTTTGACTATACTCTTTGTCTAACAAGGTTTCCATGTACAGATTCAAACTGAATTGGGCAGCTCAGCCAAATAACCAAAGTCTAATATATACAGTCTATATATTTATGTCAGAAATAGTACAAAATGGGTAGATAGTATAACTACATATAAGTACTAACATGCAATTAGAAGCACAATCAGTAGTCTTCCGCTTTGCTTATTCTGTATGACTGCGAGCACGGTGAATCACCATGTTCCAGTGCTGTACCGTGGCAAATCAATCTGACATACTGCAGCAGTCTCTTGCTGTTGCTTTTAAATAGCCAAAGCTGAGAACTCCAGCCCCATTGAGAAGGCAATGTCTTGCACTCTAACACTGTGCTGTGAAGCTGAAATCTGACAAAGAGGTACCACGTACCCAGGGTGAGAATGTCGGTGCGACCGGGCCGGGCCACATGGTGCTGCTGGATGGTCTGGTAGAGTGTGGCCTGGCACAACAGCAGGAAGCCGAGGCTAATCCACATGCCCAGCAACCAGGACATGGTAAGGCCGAGTCTGCAGGATGGCACAGCAGGAGAGAAACAGGGAAACATGGACAGAGTTGTATTACAGATGTATCTCCATACATATTTACAACACACACATCGTGCCAAACAAAAGAAACAAAAAAGGATACTGATATGTCTTCTGATATCACCTAGAAATATTTAGACCAGTATGTCTACTGGTATGATTTATTCAAAGGGTATGTGCCTGGGTATTTTCTAATAACACTAGGAATGAAAATAAAAAGAGGAGATAGATATTTCAGGGTTTTTCTGCAAGACTCAAACACAGAGTTAATCTTGTCAATATCCATTTTGTCCAAACCTGTTGTAGTCTGAAAAGGACGTGTGCCGCACATAAAGAATATAATGAAATAACCTGCTGCGATCTCTTTGTCAGACTGTTATAATTTTATAATAAGCTTTGTCATCTCTTCATGCAACCTACAGTTCCATTAACAACAACAGCAAGACTGAATCCCTGAATTTTCTAAATGTTTATCAACAATTGTATTTCTCAGCACGAACAGGCTTCTTGCAGATTTGTTCAATGACTGCCTAATGGCTGCTGAGGGCCAGCATATGGAGACACGCCTTAGCCCTCATTGAATAATGAGTCTCTCCTCCTTTCCAGGTGTTATTAGCACTTCTCTCCATTCAGGACCCTGCAGTGGGAAATTTGAACGCATGACCCCCACCTCCTCTAAACCAAACTGTGGCTTGCTGTGTGCAGGCTTCCTACCGACTACAAGGATGTAATCACTACTAGGACTGCATTCAGTGAGACTGTTGATGACTGTTTGGAAAAATGAATTCTTGTTTTTATAGAAGAATGTATTTCATCTAAATCACTTACTTTGGATTGTAATTGTTCACTGAGGTGCTGACTATGAGTGAATCTGATGCTATAATGTGACAGTGTGAATTAATCTTCCTATAATGTTTGACTCAAATACACAAGAGAATATAATAGCAGACTATGAGCCCCAGAAAGTCTCCTCAGTATGAACTCCAAACCAAAGAAATATTTAAATAAGGAGTGTGCATAGACAGAAATGTTTCAAATGTGCCCTAAAAGCAGGCCTGATCCAATTTCCACAAAACACCAGTCACTGCTTGCTTGTTTGCTCCAACTAGACCACTTTGTTTTGATGTGCATCTGAGATTAAAACCATTAGGCTACTAAATGTTGCCCATGTGTTCTGCGCCCTCAGTGACATTGAGGCTGCTTAATATTCAGGGGAAATTAAGCATATAATTAGTAACAGCACATTGTAAATCCCCACCCCTGCACTAAATCCACCATAATCCGCGGTTTTGTGGAAATGTGAACTGGTCCCACGGGGATGTTTTCCTCTGCTTTTATTTAAACCACACACACAGTATTTCTGTTCGTCAAGCTGTCTTCGTATTCAAAAGAATCGTTGCGCTTGCATGGTTAACTGCATATTGCATGGAGACTCTGAGCAGCTCTCGGCCATCGGAAGGCATTCTAGCCGAAAATAAAATGTGGTTCTTACCAGCAGCGTTTTACCAGTGGTGAAGACGCACGACAGACTTTAAATATAACCAACAAGCATGGGCATCATTTGTAAGGAACTTCAGAGGAAAAGAAAGCAGCTTTCAAGAAAACTGAACCAAACTCTTACAGTCGCTGCTGTAGCCTAATTTTAATAAATATTTATCTTGTTTGCCATGCGAAAAAGAAAGACATAAAAGCAGTTTAATCTCAGTCCTGTAGTGTCGCGTAAAACGAGAGAAGACAGCTCCTCTATGCGTAATTGGCGCTTTCAGCGTGAGAGAGTAAATGCGGTCGAGGAGTAGAAACACTAGACACACCTGCAGGCGCATAACCTACTGATGCACCTGCGTGCAACATTGATTTAACAAAATGAGACTCGTTTTGTTTCTCGCAGCCTGCACTTCTTCTATGGAGACAACTTCAGTGATAACTCCCCAAAAACGTCCTGATTGTCATTCAAAAGGAGGTGAGACGACAGGTCCCTGTCTTATTAACATCATAACTAGAATTGAAATATCGTGCACTAAAGTATGTATTTGAGCATGTCAGCTACACTGTCTAGGTTTGAATGCAACATATTGCCCTATTCAAAACATGTCCGAAAGATTGTTTGTATTATGTGTTTAGTACAAGCAGTTTTTCGTGTTTCACTACTTGCCTACAGTCATTTCATCTTTACCCAATATTTTTCAACAAGCAGTGTTTTCAACCCCTCACCCCACCCCACCCCACCCATGTCGTGCCCAAACACCAGAGGTCTTCCTTGAAAGTCCCACACCCTTACCTGAGCAGTGTGTTCAGGAGGAAAGGAGCTCAGTCAGAATCACTGCCTGCCTGCCTGCCCAGCAGACTCACTCCTCTGTCTTAAATCCATCCATACTATGAAGCCAGGGATTCCCACCCGAAGGTCCAGTCCCAGGTAAGCCTCACACCACACAAAAGGGACAAAAAAGCTGCTCTTTTCCCTCAGTGTTCTCTCCTCTGGACCCCCCCTGCTGCTCAGTCCCCTTTGAAATCCGTCACCAAAAGCAAAACACCTAGAGGTTTAAGTCACAAACTGGCCAGGATTTGAGGGATAGGAGGCTGATCATTTCACTGCTGTATCAGCCACATACGAGCAGATCTCTTGTCCTCTCCTTCCTTCAGTCTGTGTCTCTTCTCCGTTAGTACAACTCCTATGTTGTGATGACAGGGAGCTAATTTACCCGCCTCACTTGTCGTCTCCTTCTCACGCGTGCAGCGGAAGGCTCCAGTGGAATGACTGCTCTGTCTGCTCTTGGCTGCGTCCCCCCATTGAGAAGCTGTGCTGATAGTGCGAGCCTCAGTCCTCTCTCCAGCGCACTAAGTAGAGAGTCTGTGTCAGAGAGGCAGAGCGAGTGTGTGAGCGAGCAAGCGTGCGTGTGTGTATTACAATGTAGCCCAGCTGGAAAGAGAGAGAGAGAGAGAGGGGGCTGAGAGAGATCACATGTCTTAAAGCAAGACTGCCCACCTCTGCATCAAGACTTCATCAGCAAATGAAGCATGCTTTATCAACCCATCCCTCTTTGCATCCTCACCTCCCATCCACAACGTCAGGAGACATGCGAGTGTAGCCTTCAGCTCACTTTGAATGTGTCTGAGTATACCCATGTGCGCATGCATGGTTGTGGAGGGAGGATGACTGAATGTGACTTTTTTAGTCATCACCTTCCAGCATTTGAGGGGTGAGAGTGAAATGTGCTCCAAGCACAGTACTTTTAATAGAAGGCAGAGTGCCTCATCAGGGTTCTGCAGTTACCATATTATCCATTACGAGCTGGCTGTGCACTTTTAACTTGTTTTTGTGGTGATGAGTGGGGATTCATTTTTACGGTCTGCCCCTTTTAGATGTTTCCCACCACCAAAACAAACTCTGCAGCAGCGGCTGGAAAGAGCCTGGGAGCATCCTTCTGTCATTTGCTCACAAAGTGACTCTGCTGGCTCCGAAGGAAAGACATCCACTGTCCTTTGTATGTGTGTGGGTGTATGCATGTGTGTGTATTCACTGTGCCTGAGCCATGCAGGCAGGTGAAAGCAACCAGTCTTGTTTGTGTGGAGTATGTTTCCCTCCAACACATTTCCTTCCATATGGAGGAGCTCCCCTTTTAACTCATTATGCTGTTAACCAGAGACTTACAGTATATGCCAATCCCACACACCTGCCATGGCTGACTCACTCACAGTCTGACATTTCACAGAAAATGAACCCTATGCTACTCACAACAATACACAGCTGAGGGGCTAAATAAGCTGGCAGACAGTGAGGATAGTGTTGGTACTGTGGGGGAGTACAGACAGATGAACTTGATGATGAATATCCGGATAAACTTTGTCTCAGAGCTTTGGCTGCACCCTGTTTTCTTTGCATGCTCTGATTTGTGTGAATACAGTGAATCCATCCATGTGTGTCTCAGAGAGCTATGGTGCAAAATTATCAGCTTCCTGATTGGCAGTTGAATCCAGTTATCTAGTGGGTGGAAGATGGTTAACAAGCCCTACAATTGCTGGTCACTGTGCAATGCCACAGGGCATCCCGGACCGTCTCTGCTGCTGCTACCCCCTCTGCTTGTTCTCTACATGCCAGTGTGATTTGACAGCCAGATGCGCACAGCCTCACACAGTTACAATCTGCAGGGGAGAGAGGGGCTGAATATACAAAAACAGTGTAATAAAAGGATGGAAGGGAGGTGGGGGGAATTATTATTCCCTCTGCTGGATTGCTCAAAGGGCGATATGAGTACCTGAGTGGGTGAAATAGTAGTTGTTAACAGAGACCTCTTCTTATGGCTGAAAATGTAAAAAATAAGAGTGATGTGGATTTGTTTTAAGCCATGTGTTGATGTGTTTTTGCCTTTGGACTGCATCCTTTCACATAGTTCTGTAATAATCTAATGGGAATGCAATTATGAACAGTGAAGCTGCCATCTGGATCTCTGTTGGGTAAAGCACACCACATGTTAAGTGACCAGATTCACATTAAGCAGGAACTGCAGCGTAATTACCACATTGATTAGTGTTTCTACACTGTCAAGCTAAATTTGCACAAAATGGCTTGATTACCAATAAATAGGCTTATTTGTATTTGAGCTTAGTTGTTGGTATTTTCTTTTGTTAGGAGTGTTAATAGCATGCACGCTTGAATTTAATTTTGTCTTCAGCGCCTAATGTTTTTATGATCTGTCCCACTGGACTGAGATGAAGGCGTGAAATGAAACAGGCCCACAAACAAGCCTCAGAGGAGAACTTAAGATTGAAGGCATCCAATTACTACATGTTCCTTTCAGCAATGTGCAGTACCAACACAAGTCTCATTTGTATCTTAATTTGTTTCCTGTTGTTGATTTGTTGCAGTCTCCTATTTTTCATTCTGCGCCAGTCTGAGCACTGTTGGGAGAATGGACTGGGACAACAGAATTTCACAGTAATTCTGGATTGTTGTCGTGGTCCTGCTCTTCCCTGTCTCACTTCTCAGGGGCTTCCATCATTTCCAAACAGCTGTCGCTGCAGCCCGTGCCAAGACCTAACCACAACCAACCAATCACTGGCCAACTCTGTGTTTGGATTTGGGCAGCCCTGTTAAACAGCAGCATTTGCCAATATCGTTCTCCATCTTTCTTTCTCATTCTGTCATTCTCTTTATTTCTGTTTCTCCCTCTGGCTAACAAAATTCTTCCTTCCAGTGCAGCCAACAAGCTTCAATATGCACCCACTAGCAGTACCAAAATATAATTTAAACCCACTCTCCATCAGCTTTCTGTGCTCCTTTAAAACATGAGACCTTGTCCACTATTATACCTACATACTTCTCAACATTCCTCACTGGATGAAACCAAGCACTTCTTCATCTGATGAGGAGAGTTGTTGTGTTAGTAAACCTACTCTCCATAGACACTCCATAAAACATTTTATCAGAAAGGAAGGTAGAGTGACACAGGGAGGTAGAGACAGAAGGAAAGAAAGAAAATAACAAGAAAGAAGGAAAGATTAAGGCAGGGAGAGAACATTCATTTGGAAGTAGTATGCAGCGGCAACTCTTGCTCAGTGATGGATGGTGAAAGGAAGAAGATGATTAATGAAATGATGGAGCCTGATCTGTAGAAATAATTTGTTTCATTTTTAGTCTGCTTTTGCTCACAGGTGTTCATTACTGAGGGAACCTGGCTTGGAGGATATTGTCGATTTGTAACAGAGGAATTATAAAGTGTAAAAGGCAAGGTTAGTGTATATACAGTTCTCCACACATAAACCTCTCAGGCTTTACCTTCGGCTTTTCTCTTCTGTCAGCAGATCCTGTGAGAATAAATGCTAGCATGTCTGTAGTCACACACAAAATAAAATGTCACATACAGTTCCACAAAGCAAATTGTTATTTCATAGCTATAAACAAATAATAATAATAATAATAATAATAATAATAATCATCATAATTTCTGCTGTCACTTCCCTAATTACTTTCTCATTTTCATTCAAGTGGCAAATTCAAGTCAGTTCCTTCCTCTATAATTTATCTATTTTTAGCAAAAGCGGAAGTAGTGTGAGATATATTATTATATTATATATACTGTATATTGTCCTTAGTTGTCCATGACCTAATTTGGTCTCTGAGCTAATTTACAAATGACCGGAACTGGTTTTATTTCAACTTGACCTAAGTTCTGTTTTTATGGCTGAACACAGTATTTTAGGGCTTGAAAGGATTTTCAGACGCCAATCCATTCCCTATCTCTCTAAAGGGCAGGTAACTTTTCTATATCCTTAACTGACACTCACAGTTGTGGAGTTCCTCTTGGTTCCCATCTAGGTCCTCTACAATTTTGTAACAAGTTTTTCTACTTCCATAGTCAAATTTCCTTCTGCTGCTAAAATTCTAAAATGTAAAAGTTTCACTTCCCCGTAAAGCTGCCTAGAAGATTTTAAACATTGGATATCTAATAACCTCCTTAAACACAATAAAGATGGATTGTGTATTGTGTTATACCACTATAAAACATCTGAAGGGAGAGAGGTCAAGTTGTATGGATAGGAGTACAAAGCATTTAACTTCAATACCAAAGATCCCAGTTTTGCATCCTGTCTTATCTATGTACCAGTACAATTTCAAACAATAAAAACAACCATCATATGCACCACCATTATTAAAAAATAATGTATGACACAAAACTCATAAACTTTGTCAGCCATCATCACCAGGCATGTAATGTGTGCATCTTTAGCTAACACCAGCAATGTTATTCTCTATCTGCACATGCATTTATATTTGAGGTTCTTTATTACTGCCTGGCATGTGGGCATATTTATGCTGATGAACATATGACTAGCACTATAAATCGTGGTAACAAATCAGCACCTGTCAGTCTTTGTATAATGCTCTTTTTATACCTAGCAGCATCCAGTAAGTGATGAAAAGCCATCCTTTTACAAGTTTTGCAGTCAGCAGTTGCCATTGATGTAAATTGCTAACCTAAGACATCTGATTTACTACTTACTTTAAGAGCATCTCAATTTAATTTTAGGAAAAAATACTTTTAAATTGTTTTTACATATTCCAGTGTCAGCACCATTTTGCACACTCTATACTCGTACATACAGCACTGTTCATCCCTATATAATATATATCTCTCTATATATAAATATAACCAAATCATCAGCATACAAAAAACATAAAGCACTTTTGTCTGTCTACTTTGTTTTGTTACATCCTATACAAATTATAGTTATAATTGTTATTAAATTGGCTTTCATTTGTTTATGATTTATTATAATTTATTACTTATGGCATCTTTGACCTCAGATTTATTGAAATTGCTTTTAATGCTTTTTTATGTGTTGTGTGGAAAAGTATGTTATTAAAGAGTCTATGTGCTGGTGACTCTCTACCCAAACTCCAAGGGAATATTACTTGCCACATATTCAATCATATACTGTAGGTAGCAATGAAAATAAGTTGTGGGGTTTTTGTGTTTGAAGTAGGTCAGAAATTCTGTGCTGGTAATGCGCTGGGACTCAGCAGGTCTCAGCAGGGGACGTTTTCTTTCCCTTGCCAGTTCAGGATGGAGGAGTAATTGAGCGCTAGACGACTCTACTCCAGGAGACGATGGCAGCCATGGAAATGTCCCCTCACAGACCAATAAAAATGTCCTCTCCTTCTTGCTGTAATTGGACCAGGGACAGTGGGGTTGGGTTCTGGCCCGAGGAGAGCACCTGTGGAAATGCTTTGCTCAATACACCACTATTAAACTGATGAGACAGGGGACTCGCTGAGAGAAAAAATCATGATAAAGAGAGTGATGCTGATGAGAACAAGAAGACAAAAAAGACAGAACCCACTTCTTTTCACTTTTCAGATTGGAAAAGTAGCAGATATGTTATTGCTCAAGGCCTCCTCAGAATGACAGCTGTCAATGTTCCTCAACAGTACTTAACTGTTGTCAGAAATTAATCAAGTGAAAAAAGAGTGATTTATCTGGCTGCTTGATAATACAGATTGGGACTGTATAGTGACAAGAATGAAATTTCAAACCCCTTACAACCTTAACAAACAATAAAAGGAGTCTGTGAGTCTTTTTGTGATAATTCTATGTACCTTGTAAACAATACAATACAACAAGCTGCAATACAACAAGCTGTAAACAAAACATCAACAAATGAACACCTCATAAAGTTGATATGTTAGCAAACAGTTGCCTATTTACACATCTAGCAGACAAGGACCTGCATTACCATTAAATTAAAGACTCTCCATTTAGTTGTGTTTTCATCCATGCCCGAGGGAAATATCTGTCTCTTTAGCTGCTAAAGGCTTTATTGTGATCACCAGTTAGTCTGATGTTTGGTGCTGGGCAGGTAGTGTACAGTGGGTTTATCTGAGCTTTTCCAATGAAAACAGTTGCCTACTGTGTCTTGAAATGGCATTAATGAGAGCGGTGAGAATGAACCAAAAATGCAAAGTTGCTGTAAAAAAGTTGTGAAAAGTGAAAGAAATGTATTTTACCACAAGAGGATTTCATAATAGAGACTAGACTTGACTCGGCAGTATCTGAGCACTCTTCAGTACAGCACATCACTTTTTCCACTGAGTTAACTTTCAGTTTTTACAACCTTATTTTTATTATATTCTTATTCCTATATTTTTTTTCTGTGACCTAACCTTAGTTGCCACAGCCAAACTATACTAATTACACACACACCATTATTATTAACTGACTCAGGCTTTAGATAACATTCTCATGTGATAAAAAACAGGAAATGTTTTAAGTTTCTAGGGAATAATGCACACATTGACACTTTGAAAACACCAACGTAAATGTGCTGGAGTAACATTTACGTATCTGGGCCCCTTTAGCTGGTAAATGCTCCACAGTGTTCAGAGAGAGAAGTAAAACAGTAAAGTTGCGGACCCCACAACCAACACACAAGCTGAAAGGTGCTAAAATGCTCTGTGGAGCTGAGGAGAACTGCAGAGTCTTTTTATGTCTGCCAATTTTATTAGGACCTGCATTTAGAAATGTGGAGGCAAAACAGGGCATGATCCCTTTCATCAAGACTCACTCTTCACTCAGGTCATCTTAAAAACACACAAATCAAATGGATTCAATTCCCTGCACACTGAGTTAGGGGATGTGTGGTAGAATAGACTGAGATAAAATAAAGGAGAGAGAAACAAGAGATATGGGATATAGAATAGCTGGCGGGAGATAGAGTGAAACAGGTAAGGCATTCACACTCAAGACCCATTCAAACATTCATCTGGCTTCTCTTTTCTGCTGCATTCATGCTGCACAGCCAATTCCAGGGTGATAAGCCAGCTGTGTGCTTCTCAAGGTAAGAGAGTGAATAGAGCGGTACAATCTTTGGCTAATGCTGAGAAGGTACAGAGCCTACACACTGACCTTCCTTACGCCAGCTTTACTTCAGTGGGAGAGGAGGGTTTCATAAAGGTATTATTCCGCTCAGCCACCTTTGACCTGTCTGGCTGCCTTTCATAACGACTCAAGCTGCCTGTCCATCACTCAAAGAGAAGCAGAAAGAGAGGGAGATAAGACAGGAGATGGTTTCAACCTGTGGGAAGGGATTAAACCCTCTGTTGCTCTGCTGTGGAGAGATGGGGAGGAAAAAGGGGGGAATGGACAACTGAGCTTTCAGCCACCTCAGCCGCTGCTGCCGAATGTACCGGTGACTCAGCAGGTCAATGTAATATAGAGGAATGGAAGTGACCTTTTCATTAGCCATGAGACAAGGGTGTTCAACATTTTCCCTCTGCTGACAATTATGATCTGTCAAAAGTGGCGGTGAAGCCCAGAGGAAAAATTCAGCCGCCACTGAATGCCAAACACCCAGAGTTCCACCCACAAAGGATAGCATTTTCCAATACGATTCATTGAGAGGTACTAGGGATGACTCAGCCATACTTGAAATCAGCGTTTTAGGGCACACATCTGTTAGAGTGACTCACCAAATCAAGATAATAACGACTACAATTTAATCCAGGGCCTAAGAACAGTCCTGAGGAGTATGCAATGGCAGAAACCTGTTTCTGTGTCCTTTCAATTGGAACCGGAAATGATAACTATCAATGACAAACATCTGTAGTATGTCACAGATGAATCATCATGTGTTATATCACACAAGTGTATGTTCTGAATGGTGTAGTCGAAGCATGTTTGTCGTCATAAATGCTTCTAAGGGCCATAGCTGACCGTCACAGACAGTTGATGTTTTGGATGATGATGAGCCAGTGAGCTGTAACAACTTACTCCAGCAAAACAAAATCTTCTGGTCTGAAAGGAAAGCCCTGTGAGGGAGGCATCCAATTCCACCTTCCTTTCAGCAATCGTCCGCCAGGCAAACAGGAATGAAAGAAGCAGAATTGAGAGGACAAGAAAGCAAAGGAGATTGAGACATACAGACGAGAAAAAGGGTGGGGGAGGTTGAGAAAGAAGCAGACAAAAATGAATGCATGAAGTAGTGTAAGCCAGAAGCGAAGAGAGAAAGAAAGGTGGTGAGAGTAGAGGGGGATTTTCTCCTCTCCACTCTCTCCCTTTCCCCCTCTGGCAATGTGGTGGTTATTTACTGCAGCCTCTCCTTTCCCTGTGGAATGCGAGGGAAATGGGCTCTTAACTGGGTTTCCATACATCACCTACTGACACTGATGCTTGTAGTTTTGGAATGCCTGCATCTGATGTTTCCTTTTAAAATCAATTATTTACAGAGTATCCAAAGAGTCTTGCAATTCATCACAGCTAATTGCAGTGCATCACCCCTGTCATCAATCATGTCAGCACCATCTTGTTCTGTTTCAACTTTGTTTTAAATGGCGGAGGAAAGTGAATGTTTCTGACAGTGTGAGCTGCGAAATGGGAGAAACTGAGCTTAGCAATTTACCTTTCATCAGCCTGAACCCCATGAGCCATGAAAAGAGAAATCAGTAACTTAGATGACAATGATGGGTTTTTTTTGTTTTGTTTTGTTTTTGATGGTACAAGTAGAAATCATTGAGCAAAAACTGGAATGAATTTTGAAACTCTTTATTTGTCTGAGACCATCAGGCTACAAGGACACCACAACATGTCAAAAATTAATGTCCTTGTGTCTTGTGGACTGGGGAAAAAATTTGGGTGCATCTATAACCCACAGGGTGAATGCAGTTGTCACCAAGTGTGGAAATATATTTAATATTGAAACTGTCCTCCCCAGAAAGAAACACGTCACCATTGGTCAATTTGATCACTTACATAATACATTCTTTTGACAAGCAACCTATTGTGGTCAAAGGCGAG
The DNA here is from genome assembly GCA_036024295.1 of Nannoperca obscura. NCBI lineage: Eukaryota > Metazoa > Chordata > Actinopteri > Centrarchiformes > Percichthyidae > Nannoperca > Nannoperca obscura. The sequence continues at coordinate 56,776 of JAVQJL010067678.1, forward strand.
AGAGATATGACAATTCATTAGCATCACATTAAAAATTTAACTGCTGGACTTTTTATACAGTCTTTCTGTATTTCAGTAAAATGACTGTATATTAGCTGCAGTTATCGGTTAGATGTTAGCTGTAGCTTGCATACATACTTCCGTTATACATGTTCCGTTACCATGTACATGTACATGTAAATATACATATACATATACATATACATGTACATATTATTATATGTATATGTATACATATACATGTACAAATACATGTTCCGTTACCATGGCGGCGCGTGCACACGCTGCGGCTTCTCTCTCTCCCTACAAGACGGTGTTTTTGTGTTTTTTCTGTGTTTTTCAGTCGTGGTCTGATCATCAGTCGTGGTTTTTCCTGTGTTTTTCGTACATCAGTCGTGGTGTTCTTGTACGTTTTCATCAAGTCTTCCTGTCATGAAGCGGACATGCAGTCGAGAGGTACTGCTCAATGTCAACAGAGCCGCATTTTTTGAGTTGAGCTCCAGGGAAGCAGAGCTAGGCAGAGCTAGGCTAGCGGCTAGCCCTCATAAGCCGGCCATCCCCACCATCGTGCTGGCCAACCGGCGCAGATCACGCCATCCAGCTCGAGCGGCTGACTTGCTTTCGAACAGACAGAGTTCCTGTCGGAAGAGCCTCCAGTGCATTGTGAGGGCAGCTGAGAAGATCGTTGACAGCACACGCCTCTCCCAAAAAGTTATCTGCATTGACAGACCCCACCCACCAGTCACAGAGCCTCTTCAGCCTGCTGCCATCAGCAAGGAGACTGCAGAGACTGCAGAGCCTGCGAGCCGGGACCAGCAGACTGAAGGACAGCTTCCTTCACCAGGCTGTCAGGATGCTGAACTCTCTCTCTTGCACTACACAATGACAGAATCGTTATGTCTCGTTATGCCTGGTCTTTGCGCCAGGTTTGTTTGTTGTATGTTCTTTGGGTGACTGTATTGGTATGTTTTTGTGTTGGTTATATTTAGTTGTGGGTTTTTTTGCACCGAGGGATTGAGAGTAACAATATTTCAATCCTCTGTATGTCCTGTACATACTGTAGAATTGACAATAAAGAAACTTGATACTAAGATACTCAACAAACGTGTGTGTGTTTGAATGTGTTTGTGTGACTCAGAACTTACCAGGAACTATAGTTCTGTTATTTTATTCATTAGTTTTTCTTTTTTTCTCTCTCATCTGTTTGTTAATGAATCAGAGGCAGAAAGCATCAAGGTAATCACAAATTTTCACTCCCATGTTGAAACATTTTTAACTAGCACGGACGTGTTTCGCCTCAATTTGCGCTGCCTTGAGAACATTTGCATATGTTTGCACCCACTCATCGTATTCATCTGTCTCCATTGACTTGATCAAATCTAAAATCTGTTACACCTTTAGGGAGGAGGTTGGTATGTACAGATGGTGGGAGTACAACATGTTTGACTGCGACACCAGCAGTCAGTGTTGATGTCTTTAATCTATGACCCAACATTTTCTCCAAACCTTAACTAAGTAGTTTTTTAGCCTTGGCCATGATCTTTCAGCAACCTTATTCAGGTAGTGTTAGTTTAAACATATCATAACCTTAATCATAGGGGCATCACCCTAACTTTTGTTTTGTTGTTTGTTGTTTTGAATGCCAGTGATAAAATGACCTATTTTTGGTTCTTCTCAACGTTGACCACTTGGTTCTTATTTTTGGTTCTTCTCAACTTTGACCACTTGTTGGAAACAAAGACTCTAGCTGGAATCCAACCAAGTTTCAGTCACATGTTATTAATCATAACATGGTTCAAACAATCACACTGTCAAGTAGCGGTGCAGAACTCCTCCGTCGCACCAGACTAACTCAGCGACAGAGGAGGCTGGTATGATGGACTTTCAGCACTCTGGCTTTGATGTTGTCATTGTGTGTTGCGTTGCAAGTGAAAAGATACTTCTGAAATGCGATTTCAGCAGTCAGAGCGCTCAGAATGAGACTCATCTGTAGAAATCGGACCAAACCAATTTCAAACCAATCTTGAGTGGCACAAACAAATGCGACCAACAAAGTCCGTCCATTTTGAATGCAAACTGGGTGCACCTGTAGCCCACAGGGTGGATTAAGTTGTCATACAGTATGAAAATATGTTTAATTTTCTCCTCTTGTGTCTGCCCCCCAGCAAGAGCTTTCACAGTCTGATTGTTTTTACATGAAGCTAATGAAATATGATTGCATTATGAGGCAAACCAATAAATTCATTAACCTTTACAAATGAAAATGTGTCTCCTCCTAGCTGTTCCTGTTTGCCAAAAATGGTTGGATTAAACACAAACATATTATTCTCTTTCATTTGTACTGGGCTGTCCAGCTTATTGAGTCATTGGACCTGTTACTCCCCTCTCTTAAATTTGAAATAATATTTAAGAGATCTGTTTATCTCCCCATTATTAGAGAGCAGGGATGCTTTTTTAAATGCCACAGACTCTTACATGCAGCACAAAGACTCAAAAATGCATTCTAGACAAGCAACATTTTCCTTGAATTGTGCATGTACATGACCTACTCTGCACTAATTGTTTCATTCAACCTGGATGAAATTAATTTCAGTATCTTTGGAGCTGATCAAAATAGATCTGCTCCAAAGCAGGAGGTGGGGCTAATGTATAAAATACTGTACAAAGAGAAAATGGAAAGTAAGAGCAAGGTGATGATCACTGGGAACGAGGTGAAGACAGCAGCAAAAGATGGGGAGGCAAGAGGGGAGGGGAGAGAGGTCTGATTGACAATTTGCATCCTCTTCAGCAGGTATCAGGGGACATGATTGAATCCAGTCAAGCTGAACCCATTAGGGGTGCGCTGCTGTCGGAGGCCGAGCAGAAAGTCATTCACCGGCACCCGGTTCCTGCTCTTCACTGGTCTCCATTTATATTCATGCCAGGGCTGAGTTATTGAGGAAGAAGAGTGAGAGAGAGAGAGAGAGAGAGAAAGACAGAGAGAGAGAGAGAGAGAGAGAGAGAGAGAGAGAAAGAGGGACTCAAGTGGGCCTCGTCCAGCCATCCATTTGCTGTTTGTGAGCCGTAAAGTTCTTACCCGCTGCCAAGATCGCTCACTTAACCCCAGCATGACTGATCCTATTTGCATGTGATTTTCATGGGTCAATATGTCTATAAATTGGATTCAAATTGTACACATGTAACATCAAAAACCACTTAAAAGTACTAAGGAAAAACCATTTAAAAACTCAAATGACACGCAAAATGACATTTGCATTTTAAGCAGTTTAACGTGTCTCTTCTCATTAGCCTGCTTTGACAATATTGCCATAACTGAAACCTATCTGGTGCATTTTTTGGAAGATAGCCATGTGACACATCATAGTTGAACTGAGGCTATCATTTTGCTGAAGGTTTTTTTCTTTGTACTTCTCAGCAGATCCCTGGGCGTGATGAGAACAGTGGCGATATAACACACTTGAGGGTGCGATAAGCCGCAGTGGCCAAAGGGCTGCTGGGAACAGTCCCTGACATCCAGACAGCTGATCCAGAGCAGCCTGAGAGTCTGACTAGGTGACAAAGGAGGTGGAGTGTTATGGAGAGTCTTCCACGTGTCGCCATTTATCTCACAAACACAGCACATTTGCCCAAAGCTACAATATTGCAGCAGCCTTGGTTTGTACCAGCCAGCTGTCAAAGCAGAGAAGGTGGAACCACGCTGACAGACTTCTCTTTCTTCTCAAGAGTGAACCTCAGAGAGAGTAAGTAGAGAAGATTTCATCATTTTTTTGTGAATACTTGGATCTGACCTTTTGTTATATTCAGCAGTTAAACGTGACTCAGAAGTAGGTAGCAAAAACAAAGACCCTGTAGCATTTGAAACGGTAATATTCCGATTTTAGTTTGTACCTTAGAAGTGCACTCGGTAGGACACCAAATTGCCTCTTAGGTTGTTTCATTGAAGTTTCCATGGCGCCACTAATTCAGTTCCTATACATTTGCTCCCTGCTTTGATGTAATTATCAAAACACAAATTTGATAAGCCCATTTGGAGCATTTTAAGAATCCAGCTGTAGCTCAAATAGTCATAAACATAAAGGTCATTTGAAAGAGAGGTAACTAGATGGATACACGTACTCTTGGGACAACTGTGGAGTGGATTGGCTTGTCACTTTTCCTTTTACTGTAGATGTAACAATGCATCTGTTCCTAATGTGACTGTCTGTTTTTACCTCTCTTTGTCTCTCTCTCTCTCTCTCTCTCTTAGTCTGTCTCTCGTTCCCCCCTCCCCTGCCTCTTCCTCTGTGTCCCTGAGGTTTAAAATAGTCACAGAGGGATCATGTTCAAGTTATGAATGTCCCAATTAGCAGGAGGTGGAGGGAAGGGTTCTTGAAAGTGGTGCTCATGTGACTGGTTCAAAAACATTGCCAGGATATAGTTTTTATTTAGGCAGGCTTAATGCAGGCTATTGACTTCTCAATGAGGACCAGGATTAGGTCAAATATACTTCACTCACTAATGCATGCCTAATGGTTCTACTATAGATTAGCCATAAAAGTGGATGATCATAAATATTGTTGGATTTTAAAACATTTATGAGTGAAATCCAATGCCCTGCTTCCAAAGTTGGGAGTCACTAAGCGGCAGTGCTGGATCCAGATATATGCCTCATGTTAAAACGGAGTGGAAAATATTTGGACTCAGCACAACTTCATCGATTTCACCATCATTCAGTATCACTCTACAATGTGTTATTGTTTTGGTTGTTTTGCAGTCTACTGTGTGGCACTTTCTTCAGCTGGCATATTAATAGCACAATAATGATAGAGGAGGAATAGTACATGTTCAGGCTTCCAGAGTTGACATGTTCATGCTGGATTGCCATGGTTACTTCTGTTTCTGTGACACAGCTGCTGACAAGTGCCTGCTTCACCTGTCACAAGCTCATCTGTCACCTTCGACCTCTGGCAGAAATTTAAGGAAGGGGGCTGTTGAGCTCAATCTCTGAAATCCCAAACAGTCACACAGCACTGTCAACGCTGTATGATATGCTTTCAGACTGAAAGCGAGAGTGAAAACTACAGTACATGGCAGAGCTGCAGTTGACAAGAATTTCCTACAAGTTGTGGTTTAACTCGCTGCTGGTGAGAGTGAAGAAAAACCACCATGATGAAAGCTTAAGGTGATTTCCCACTTATCTGTTTTATCAGGCACCTGATGAAGAGTCCTTTTGAAACAGAAAGGATGTGTTTTTGGACTCAGCACCTGGACAGAAAGATGTGCGTGTGTTTTACACACTGATTGCTTTCAAACGTAACCGGTTTGGCTCTATTAAAACACACTCTGGTGTGTGTGCCTTGTGTGGTACAGTTAATTTAGGCTGTATAGGTGTTCAGTACATGTATGAACAAATCTATAAACTGAACTGACTATACTGAATCGCCACTGTCTCCAAACAAATCAGTAGATTTCAGCAATGGAGCTCCCCTTCACTAGTGACTGACAACACCCTTGTCAGCTCAGCCATAATGCAGAGTACATTCTTGCTCGTTAAAGGCTTATTAAAAGACAGTGAAAACCAATCTGATAACTCAGACGTAAATAATAGGCTGAGCTATTAACCTCGTGCAGTGCTTATATAGGCTAGTTTTCTACTGAACTTAAGGCTGTGTGAATAATGATGCATTCACTTACTAACATACATAGCGAAGTGCATACTGAAATGCATTTGGATGGTGATGCGTTCTCTTACTGATGTATGTACTGAGGTGCATTTGAACAGTGATGCATTCACTTACTGATATACATACTGTCTATATAAATGCAGTGATGCAACAGCTCAACTTGGGAAAAAAGTGAATGAACAACAATAGTGACTTTCTTTGAACTGAACTAAACAACATGGTTCAAAAAAGAGGTGGATATCACAAGGGATTCCACCTCTATTAGGCTGTTGTGAAATCTACAGTATCAATTGAATTCTGATTCAAACTAAACAACTAGACCTAAACCGCCTGAAAAATAGGGTCTTGGTCTACTGGGCCCAAGAAGGCTCTGGTTCAGTTTGTTAGTGGTGTGAAAGCTAATTATTTAATTTAATGATAGTAGATATGTGATCCTGGTATAAATTCAAAAGCTAAACTACTACTAAATCTGTTAATCATGACCCTTAAGTAAGTGATCTGCCGAACTCTTCCAAAGCAATGCGTAGCCTATATTTTAACAGGATCATTTTATAACCATGGAAATACATATGTGTGCATGATGATGATGCATGAGTGCATGATGCATCAGAAACTGAAAAACAGATAAAGCAGATGTGTAAGGAACTTGTGTCGTACTTTGTGTTGTATGACTTGCTGTTTGTCCCTGAAACTTGATTTCTTCATGTAGATCCATGTAGCACTGATGACGTACTATGAGTTACCTGACAGTCTTGTTTACTCCTCTTGCTTAGTCTGTAAAAAGCAACTCTGAAAACAAACTGGACACGGACTAAATGTCATTGTATCATTTTTTCCCATGTCTGGACCAAATGAACTACAGGTGTGAAACCTTCAGATGGAAAAGTGTTGTGCGGGAGTTCTGCTGTTTTAGCTGCATCTCCGTTGCATCTTGTGTAATGACGTAAGATAAGAGGCTGCAGCTGTCTATGTACTGTATCATCAGAGAATTAGAAATGTTAATTGCATACTTTCTCCTTTTATTGAGTTATGAGTTAATTGCTGACTTATACTAAACACATTCTGCTATCTACATGAATCTTACCTCTCACTTTTCTGCTGCTGATATCATCTTCATGTTACTTGTCCTGCACATTATCGCTGCAACAGATGAACGCACCCCTTTCTCTTCTTCTCTTTCTGTCTCCCTATCTCTGTTTTACACACATAAACAAGTACCTGTGCGCATGTCATAGATAAAAATAAAGGGGAAAAAAGAAACAGTTGGTTTAAACAAGTGCTGCTCTTTTGTTCCCTTGCCGTGAGTAGGGCCAGGAAGAGGTTAGCAGCAGATAGTGTGTATCCAATGGATCGCTGCTCAGGAGTCAATTAGCTGGGGTCTGTGCAAATGAACAGAACAAGGGCATAATCAGCTCCAATCTCCCACTAAGTCCTGCCTCCTGACTCATCTATTAAAGCATTCTGGTAAATTGACTGCTCTGGACTTTAATGGGATGAATCTTAAGTGGTGGAGGTTGGAGACTGTTAAGAAACATGGTCCAGTATTTTCAGAAGCAGATAATAACAGCAAGAGAAACATGGATAAAAGATACAGAGGCACTGAGTATGCCAGCTTAATAAAATGATTTATGGGCATGGTTTGCTCAGATAACCTCCTCTTTCACTACATCGCATCAGCATTGGCATTATGAGATGGAGCAGGGAGCGTTACAAGCGTTTTTAATTAATTAACTTCCCGTAGCCACAAACACAGCTTCAGTCACTCCGCACCACCGCCCCCAAACACTAATCCAGGAAATCCATGCTGACAATCCTCTCAAGGCTGTCCTCTTCCCTTAACGTTCATTTCCCCTGCCCATTTTACACATGGAAATCTACTGGTGACTTTTTAGGTCAAAGATGATTTCCCAAGTGTGACTTAGCTGCCCTTCCTTTACATGTGAGCAGATCGATAAGTCCACTGCAACACTATGATGAGAGGCAATGAAATGTGTTTACTGCTCACTACCTGCAGTTTACCAACCAACTCACACCTCCTCTTCCCTATAGATACAATCATGGATTACTACCCTACTGTACTGTATATATAATACAGTGCCCCTGGGCAAGGATGGATATCGTCTGCTGCTCTTAGAATAATGTCTGAATATTTACTCACTGTGAGGTCTGAATAATTATCCTACATAGACATAATGTAGCATATCATTACAGGTAACTTTCAAACCATTTCCCTCCACTTCCTTCACCTCCAGTAGAGGCAGACCACCCATTTTCCCTGTAAAAATAGTAGCATGTATTTTAACAGCCTTAGTAAAATCTAGCTTATAAACTAAAACAAGGAAAGCCTGTCTACCAACTGTGACATTAGAAGAAGTGAGTTAAACTTTCAAATGAAATATATCTGCCTTGTTCCTCCTATATTTCATTTCAGTGGTGCTGTGTTCAGTGAGTAGTGCAGTAAAAGTTTGAATCATTTTTAAAGGCCTGTAAATCGAATCTGTGGATTGGACACAATGGGGAAAATGGGAAGAAAGGGCAAAGTCATCAGCAGGCTGCGAGATATTAGAAGCTTCTCTTATAGGAATGCTCTGGGCTTCTGTCAATGTCAGCTGGCACAATGGAGCTGGATCTGGGCTGGAGAACTCACCGGCTATTTCATTGTTATTTGGTTCAGCCTATGTTCTTATTCTTCTCCTGCTAATATCCCCAAAGAAATGGAAGGTTCTGCCGTGTTGTCACGAGCATGTCTGAAATGCGGTGACCTGCATAAAAATACAGAACATGCTTATGCAACACTTGTTTTCACTTTTCAGTTCATGACCTTGTATGGATATATCTGAGTTATTTACATGAAACTGTTTTTGACAAGATATTAACATTTTGTGTAGGTTTATTTTAGTTCAATCCACAACAGTTACATATGTCAAGTAAGACTTAAAGTTTTTTTTTTAAATTACCTATCATGCTTGATAGCTTGCTAAAGTTAGCTCCACTGCTCATGACAATGTTTGAAAGACTTGACAGTAATTATGGCCAAAGTTAAAAACATTTTTTTATTGCCAGTTTAAATCTTTGTTTGTTGTTCAAAGTTGCAAGTTGTTCCAAGCAAGCAATGTTATGGGATTTTGATACATATTTAGTCTGCCTGTTATTTTGACAAATAAAAGAGCTTTGCTGTGTGTCAGTTATGCTATCTAGAATACAAAATCTCTGAAGCTCAGTGCCTCAAAACCACTCTAAACGTGTGACTTATAATTCCAAGGTCAGAAATGCTTTACATGTGGTATCTTGTTTCATAGAGCACTCTAAAAGATCTGACAGGAGGGAAAACAAGTTGAATGTGTGTTCATCACCCTTTTTCACACTGTAAAGGGCTGTTAGACAATAAGTAAAGCAACACTGCAGAAACATCCAGACATATTGAGCCCGTCTGTGTCAGACTCGTGTACATGAACCCCATAGGATTCATCTATCTGTTAGCCCAGCTCCCTGATGAGCTGTGCATCTCCGACCCAATAAAAAACTCACGGAGCTCCACTGACAGCTCTGTGCTGCAGAGGGCTCTGATCAAAAAGAGCTACAGCCATTCTAATAGCCACATCTCATTGCATTATATTTCACACAGTAAATATGGCATCAACCTGTCAAGGGCCTGTGAAATTTAGGACGCTGAGACGGCAGCCCATATTTTAACCTAGCCGAAGCTTTTCCATGTAAAAACAGGACAGAGTGATAGATTTATGCTCACCTTGGAGAAAATGCTTGAAGCAGCAGCTTCATGGAGTTGACATCCTTTGTTGACCTGCTCTTCACATGTAAACATGCCACAGACACACTTAGAAGCTATAAAATGATATGTTGCAAATTGAAGCCATGGTTATGCAATTCTCTTGTCTACATTTGGATTAAATTGAGGCTTTTGTTACTGTAGGATGACATGGACATGTGGCCTTAAAGTCTACATGTAATTCTGTGCAGTTGTTGCCTTTGAGCAGTTAGCACCTGCTGTTTTGTTTAATTTTCAGGGGAAGGATTTGAAGGAATTCATCTTTATACACCCCAAAGCACACTCATTTTATCCTTTGCTGTAGTGGCAGCCCACAAAATGTTTCTTCTGTATTTTTCTGTGCTATCATCAGTTCTGATCTATTTTTTCTCCTTTTGGTTGCAGAGTCAGTCATAGCAGATATCAAGGGCATAAGCAGATAACCAGATAATCCCACTTCAAGCTTCATTCTGGTGAGGTAGCACACAAAGTGTTCAATTGTCTTCAAGAGATTCGGCTCAGAAAGAATCCAGCTGCTCCTCTGACAGCTTGGCTGACACAGCCCTCTCGTCTGAGGACGGTGTTGTTAGGCTTCATTTATTGGTCAGGACTTTACACACAAAGAATGCTCCTTTAAGAAACCTTAAGCAGGTCTCTGTGGAATCAGAGTTGACACTACGATGCATCAGACTTTTACTAGGAACACCAGCTATGCGTATTTTAGGCATTTTTGAACTGTACTTGTGAACGATTCACCACTGGAAATATTAAAACATGGCAGTGAGTATCTAATGATTTCTAAATTGAGCTGAAATCGGGTGATGTTATCCTTTAATAGAAGCTGTGAGGAAAGCATTTCTCTAATGAGGCAGTTGGGCTGGAAAAGGGAATGATGGAGAGTTCAGTGAGGTGTGCTGCACTTTGTGGGAGTCTGGTTAGAAGAAGTGCTTTGAATATAATCTTGTATGGAAATAAACAAGACTGTATAATATGAGACTGATAGTTTTCTTTGGTGGAAACACCTCATTAATTGAGCAATTGCTATACTTTCCATCTAATCATAGTTTCTTTCACTTCAGCAAGTGTTCAATTCTACAACCAGCGATGAATTTAAAATTTCTTGTTCTCCTTACTGTCTGTGGTGCACATATTCTTCCCCCTTTTTTTCACTAAAACTCTACAATATATAAGACAGTGCTGAGCTAGGAGTGAAAGAGCCAAACTGATTTCATTACTTGCAGAGAGGATATGACAGGCCGGGGAAATGCCACTTTAGGAATCCCGCGGGTGCCTCGTGTTCTGTCGCCATGCACGCTGCACACTTAACAGAATCTGCGCACTTCTGGTTTCCATATCAGTGGAGCTGAAATGTCAGAGGAGTAATATGGACATCCCCTCCTGACACTGCAGACTTAATTAAAGATCCTGGACACATCTCAGAGATACCAAGAGAAAAAAAACAATACGTTGATAGGAATGCTTAGTTTCTGTGATGGTGGCATGTTATGGTGCCATTGTACATGAGTAATAAGCCAGTGTTGTGTTCATTGTGTCACTTATGATGTCTGAGGGCCACAAAAGTCTCAACTTGTTGCTGTAGTTGCTGTTCTTTATGTCATTTAAAAAAAGAAAAGTTTGACATTTTGGTAAATACTCTCATTCACATTCTAGGCGAGAGTTAGATAAGAACATACCACTCTCATCTCTACATGGTAAATATGAAACTCCAGTTAGCAGCTGGCAAACTTAGCTTAGCACAAAGCCTGGAAAACAGCTAGCCTGGCTCTGTCCAAAGGTTACAAAATCCACCTACCAGCTCCTCTAAAGTTTACTAATTAACACGTCATATCGCGTTTGTTTTTATCTGTACAGAAATCGAGGTGTAAAAAGGACAAATTAACATTTTAAGATGGTTGTGTTTGACTATTTGTTGTTTGAGAGCAGCAACTTACTGGAGTTTCCATTGGTTGCCGGGCAACTGGTCATTTGTTCAAATGGCTCTGTCCAGGCTTGCTTTTTCTCCCTGTTTCCCCGTCTTTGTGCTAAGCTAAGTTAGCCAGCTGCTTGCTATTTAGTGTACAGACATGAAAGTGGTATCTTCTTATTTAATTCTCAGTAAGAAAGTGAATAAGAATATTTTTTCAAAAGTGGCATGCAATACATTATACTCTGAAAAATAACTAACAGTAGAAAACCACAATGTATTCATAAGATGTACCTACGCAGTTGCTAGATGTACAAAGTTACTGCGTTGTATTTTTAAAAAAAAATGCATGAGCCGCCTCTTCATGCCTTCTGTACACAAGCTGGTTGTGGCTCACATTGTGGCCCTAGACTCCAGAATATAATTTATAGACTCATCCAGTCTCATCCAATCCAATCCTTTTTGCATGTGCGTGTGTGTTTCAAAGCTGAAGGCTAGAAGAGACGGAGCAGCAGCAGCGGTTTTAGGTTAATGTCAGGTTTGAACATGAATCGAGTCCAGAGAATTTTTAGATTGCAGAGATTTTAGTAGGCTACATGTTTCTGATACTGTTGATCTCATGTATTGATCTGGAAAAAGTTCTGACTGAGCTGGCACCTTGTTGTTAAGTAGCAGCTTCAAAGAATAGATAAAATAGCTAGCCTCTGTTATATGCATGCTGGCTATCTCTCTCTTTTTTTTGTGGGACTGCGTTTTAACCAGACCCAGTATTAGAGAACTGGATGGCTGACCAGCTGCTGGATTCTGGCTACACTGCAGTAAACACCCTGAGAATTGTATACACATAGTGCCAGCTGATGAATTTGCAGCAACATTGATATTCTCCCACTCACAAATGCCAGTACACTGGAGGACCTTTCAGCATATGGTGGGAGACCAGGAATAGTTCTGACCTAGTTGGAGCTTCTGTACTTCACCATCAAACTTCTATCTCCCTCTAGATTCTGGGTTCCCATGTACTGGGTACCAGAGCCAGATATCTCCACTAACTTTACCCTGTAAATTTGTAAAAAAAACTCTTCAATAAGTACTCAGTGTTTACTGGCTAAACCTTCCATAAATGTGTCCAATCAAAGCAGGGCATTTCACGCAACTGCACTGTAGGTCATGAATCAACGTCACATACTAAGAGTTTCTTTGAAACATGTATATAACTTCTGTAATATATTGTTTAGCAAGTTAGTAAATGGCTAATAATTGAATACAGGTTTTGAAAAATATTGCCCAAATCTCAGAAAAGAAATCGTGCATTTATATAACAGGCATTGCAAAACAGAAATGTTTCCTCATGTACTCTACAATATGACTGAAGCCAATGCACCTAATATTGTTTTTCATTACTTTCTGATGTGGATCGAAAGATCACCATGCAGTTCTGACTATTGACTGACAAGCCGGGGGTTCTAAGAGCTTTGACAAACACATATAAGTGGAAATAATCAATGCTGGCCACATTGAGGGAAGTGTCCATTTATACAGATGAAGGTCAGTCAATCGATAGCTGGTATTAAAACAAGAAACACAAGGTGATGCTTTGTCAGATCAATGTGCGAGCAATCTAACGGCCACAAAGTTCTGACATTTTCAGTTAAATTATAAATCTCCTTGGATCACTAAGTGCCTTTTTTGCCTGCTTTTAGCTTTGAACAAATTCTCTGCAGGCATCAATATTAAAATTGAACTGAATGCATAAAATATTTGCTAGACGCATATTCAACATGCTTAAACATTCACATCAAAACACACGGATAACAATCCAGATGAACTTAGGTTACAACAAAAGAGATTAATTATTCATGAGTCTTCCATGTAGCTGTTTTATGAATATGCTATAAATTAAAGTTCAAGTTAGATGTCACAGAAAAGGGTCATCATTTCAGTTGTCTTTATTTTTGTTACCAATGAGAGAGCTTCTATGCATGAGTACCATGTACAGTTCTCCCCCAACTGCTATTATATGGCGCAGTTTGCATTCAGCACCATGGACAGCTCACATTGTGTAGTAAATGAAGTGGCCTGCACTTTCGCTTCTCTGTGTTGCTGTCATGGCCTGTTACATGACCAAACACCGTCACCAGAAACCTTGTAGCTAACCTTTAGTTTTCTTTTGTCCAAGCTCAACTGGAACCCTTTGGCGTTGTGAGCAGTCTTTGTATCTCCATGATTGCGACCTTCCCTCTGTAAATACAACACATGCTTGATGAGCTGCACCTAAATCTTTTCAGGCAGTCTTGTAACATGTTAAGTTGATAATTGATCACAAACGAAATAGCAGCCCAATTTACAGACATTTAACCAAGATCAGGCCATTCCTTTCATCTACAGATCTAGAAAAGGTCATCCATGCGTTTATCTCTTCCAGACTTGACTACTGAAATTCACTTTATTCAGGTATCAGCAGGTCAAACATCCAACAACTGAAACTGATATAAAATGCTGCTACCAGGCTTTTAAAGGCTAGTTTAGACCAAATATTCACGTTGAGACAAAACTGTTTTTCACATGAAAAAGTTGCAGTGGTGTGAACTGGCCCGTCTCAGCTTGACTCAAACCGGCAGATGACTTTGCCTGCTACTCTGCTTGTCAGATCGCCAGTGGCTGGTTTTAGAACATAAGGCACGTCACCTGTTTCAACAGCAAATCCGTTTGTAGCAAAGTCAACTGGTCATCTTGACCCGCTTGTATTTTTATGTTTTTACCATTTCATCAATATTATAAATGCAACTGAAGCACGTAACTCACTATCACTATCCTCATTCGTATTTTAAGATGCTAGAAAATATATCCAGCTACAAAAGAACTTGTAGCTGGAAAGCTGGCAGATAAAACATTAAGTACAGAGAGGTGTTGCTATGACAACAATACACTGTCTCATCTAATAGTATTGGTGTAAACCAGCAGGTTTGAGAACGTTGCAGTTCGTATTGCAAGTTACAAGGTTCAACTTGTCTTTGGTCTGAACTGGGCTTAACACATTCTAAGAGAAGCGGCCCCACAACACCAACCCTTGCTGCTCTTCACTGGTTACCTGTGAGTTTTAGAATTGATAATAATATTGTACTGCTTGATTTTAAAGCCTTCACTGGTCAGGCTTCGGCCTTTATCTGTGACCTGCTAACTCCTTATGAGCCAGATCACTGCTTGATATCCTCTGTTACAAAATCTCGATCGGGCCCCTCAACTGTTGAACTCCCTGCCTGATGATTTCAGTGTTTCTTTTATATCTCTTCTTAACATTCGTTTTTATCTTATGGCTTGTGACATATTTGAGAGAATTCCAAGATAAAGCCTAACATAAAATGTCTACGTCTATGTGTGCTGTGAATTCTCCTTCATAGTGCGTCTTCTCACCTACATGTTCTCTGCTGTCTTCCCGACTTTCTTACCATTGGAAGTATGATTCTGATTCACTGTCTCCGTTGACACTATGAGTCACACAAACAAGCCCCCTGCAAGTGTCTTCACTCCCAGGTAGTTCCGGTTTTTAGTGAAAATCTTAATGCTCTCATTGTGATACAGCAATGTGCAGGTTTTATCTACCTGTGCTGTATAACACATCAAATGTTCACACTTTTGTAAAGCGGATAGAAGCCGTGGCTTCCTAACGGCTGCTACAAATTATTCCAGATAGATATTCAAATTTCCTGGTGGAATTCTCAATCAAATGCTAATTAAGTTGTTATATGGACCCTTAGGCTTGTAGTTGAGAGAAGTGTTATGTTCTGGACACCTCATGTAAATGGCCAGTAAGTAACCTGGAAAGGTGAAAAGAGGTCTTGATGTATACCCCAGGTGTAATGCCTGCTGGAGCGATAAGGCTCTGTTTGTTTTTCTCCCCTACTGCAGTAAGCAAAAAATTGACTGGCACTATCTAAGCCTCTGGCGATTATCTGACGTGCCAGAGGGTTCATGCTGCAAAGACTAATTAGTTTCATTAACTTGCACTCAAGATAAAAAACAATTGCTTTCATGTAATTGAAATGCTGATTTTCCTATCCCTCAGCTCTCCCTTCGCCGCTGCCTTGTCTCATTCTTCTCTGGATGCTATATCTGTACCCCGACCCGCCCTCCGCCTCTGTACTTTAGGTTGATCTCACCATCACCCCTCTTTTAGCCTTTTTTGCTAATTACTTTCACTATGAACTAATGCTCCAACAGTTTTGTGAGCTTCTGTGAATATTGCTCCGGTTCGTGAGTGCTTATTTTGGGGGTGTCACATGGTAATCTAGGCAACTCCAAAAACAAAACTGAAACTGTACATTAGTATATGCAAAAAAATCCAACTCTAAAAATCCAACTCTAAATATAATATCACCATATTGTTTATTAATTAAAAATTGAAACAGCAAACACACACTTCCTGATGAAAATGTCATAGATTTTTAATTGAATCAACAACCATGTGATTGTCATGTTTTAGATCATGTATGATAAAATTTCATCATTGTCACAATTACCGTCACCCATCCCCACCACCTCTAGCAACTCCATCACTAATCAGCATCATCATTAGCATAACCATAATGAATAACAACAGCATTAAAAGTTTAGTATCCACAGCAGCAATAACTACAACAAAGACTGAATGATAGCTGATGTTAACAGCTTGCATCTTCATAATGAAATGTCACTTTTCATTCACAGGGAAATCCAGACACTCCAGTCAAACAACGATCCAATGAGTCAGCATGAATAGTGGGTCTTTAAACAGACATGAAACACACAAGGGAGAAAGTGCTTATTGAGAGAGCTACATTCAAGGCCACAGAAAATGAACCTCTTTTCATTTAATGCTGAAAAAGTTTTCCTGACTTCACATTACCGTGCATTCATTGCCGCACTGCACATCTTTTTGTTCTGTTCTCACCTCTGCTCTTACAGTTTCAATGCTCTTCTGTGTTTTCATACTCTTTCAATAATTATTTTATTATCTGTGGCATCTAGTGCCCTTTTTTACCCAGAAAGAATAGATTTTGTTATTTGCAAGTGAAGAGATGTCTGAGAGGTCTGAGTGTCTTTGTCTTTTTTATTATTATTATTATTTTATTTTTTTTTACATATTACCATAATTATAACATCATTTAAATTGCTGTATTAGAGTCCATTGCAAGTCGTAAGCAGACATTGAATTATGTTACAGAATGGTAAATGAACTTTTTAATCTTAACAGTTCCCAAGGGTTTTTACAGTGCTTTTATTGGTCTCATTCACACACTGATGGCAACAGAGCTGCCATGCAAGGCACTGGCCTCCATCATGAGCAAGTTAGGGTTCAGTGTCTTGCACAAGGACAGTTCAACACGTGGATAGGAGGAGCCTGGATCGACCTGCCCATGTCTGCTGTTGAAACAACATTAAATGTTTAAGAGAACTTACAGCCTCATGTAGAGGCTCGGAATTTGTAGAGTAAAAGTAAGGGGATCAGGGAATTATTATGAGTAAGAAAACACAGAAGAGTACTGGAAATGTAAAAGAGCAGAGGTGAAGAAGAAAAAATGTGCAGTGTGACAATGAATGCATGGTGATTTTCAGTGACCTTGAACACAGCTCCACTGACATTTTCAGCTCTCGATAAGCACCTTTCTCACCTCTGGTTTTGAGTGAAATATCTCAACACCATTTAATGGATTGTCATGAAATTTGGTACAGACAGTCCTACTCCTCAAAGGATGAATTGTAATAACTTTGATGATCCCTTAACTTTTTATCTAGCAGCATCATTACTTTGAATTTTTTATTGTAGAATGCCCCAGTGACTGAAGATGCTGAACCATGAACTGCAACGTCCTTAGGTCAAGTCTGGCTGAGGACTTTTATTGCATCTCTCACTGGTGTCCTGTCATCGCTCTATTGGCACCATCTAACAAAGACATAAATAACCTAAAAAGTATTATTTTAAAAAGGTACGGCACACATAAACCTGGTTTTCATTTCATGTGTTAAAAATGTTTCAACAATCCATCTAATGTGTCAAGACCGAACCTATTCCAGGATTCATTACGCGCAAGAGAATGGCATTCCCAAACATACTATGGTGGAAATCTGGAAAATGAAACCTTCTAAACCAGCAAAGTAGTTCGAGTATTTATTGAGCTTTCTGCGCAGAGAGGACCGTCTGCTGTACACGCAAAGAGTGTCTGACAACAGAGGGCCAAGAGGAGTGAAGTTGTCTTGTATTTAAGCATGAAAAACAAGACACCAGCACTTCCTCCTCCATATGGTCTACTGTGGAGTAGACGCATCTTGATAAGCCAACACATATATGGTACATCATAAAGTTTTACGACTCATTACAGGAAACATAAACCTAAACAAAGGATATCTTCCTGTCCTTAGGTCTGGTTACAATCAGGAAAGACAGTTTGGGGTCACACATCTGTTTTTTTCCCCCACAATACCATCAACAGTGGATTACACTTTTACATGTAAGAATTGGGTTTCAAGTCACTTAAATAGCTACAACTACAAATGTTAAAAAGCAAAGGACATTAATAACCTCAAACCTCACCTGCAGCTGTCAAGGTTCTGTCTAGGCAACATGCTTCATGACGCTGGTGACAAACAGGAAATCTTCCATAGACCTGACCGTCTCATTTATTAATGCTCAGTTCAGCATTAACAGTCAATGAAAGCCACACATTCATAGAAAATAGACACAACCTATGTAGCCACGAGGCCATGCCTCCTGCAGTTGTTGTTCCCTCACTCGTTGCATTTTTTAAACTTGCTGGGAGAGAAGGTTCTAGCAGAATGTGAGTGTAGAGTGAGTTTGGGTGTAGTTGTAGCACTTTAAATTATAATTGGTCCAATACTTTGCTTTGTGACAAAATACCTGTGAATCTATTGACATTTCCATTATTCTCAGCTGTTCTTAATGTTTAGTACTAATGTTGGCATGCCAATAAACACAACTATGCTAAACATTATACCTGCTTAGCATCAGCATGTTAGCATTATTGTTGTCAGCATCAAATCAAGTTTTCTTTATTGTCAATTCTACAGCATGTACAGCACATACAGAGGATTGAAATATCCTTACTCTCAAACCCTCAGTGCAAAAAAACACAGAATGCACAACTAAATATAGCCAACACAAAAAACATACCATTACAGTCACCCAAAGAACATACAACAAACAAACCTGGCATAAAGAGACATACAGTGTCTGTCATTGTGTAGTGCAAAAGTAAGTGAAGAGCAAGGAGAGAGTTCAGCATCCTGACAGCCTGGTGAAGGCTGTCCTTCAGTCTACTGGTCCCGGCTCACAGGCTCTGCAGTCTCCTTCCTGAAGGCAGCAGGCTGAAGAGGCTCTGTGACGGGTGGGTGGGGTCCATTGCAATGCAGATGGCTTGTGCTGTAAATGTAAAGGGGAGAGAGGCACCAACAAACCCTCACAATGCGCTGGAGGTTCTTCCGACAGGAACTCTGTCAAGTCAGCCGCTCGAGTTGGATGGCGTGATCTGCGACGGTTGGCCAGCACGATGGTGGGGGTGGCCGGCTTATGAGGGCTAGCCGCTAGCCTAGCTCGGATACCTTCGCGCGTACTCCGCTTCTGCTTCCACCACTCGACTGCTTCACACTGCTTGTGTCACCTCCACTGTGGGCGAGGTGCAGGACTGGGGGTCGGTGATGCTACAGGCCCCTGGAGCAGCCTGCAGTCTCGAAGTGGCTCCCGTGGGAGCTCAACTAAAAAAATGTAGCTCTGTTGGCATTGAGCAGAACATCTCGACTGCATGTCCATTTCATGACAAGTAGACTTGACGAAAACGTACAAGAACACCACGACTGATGTACGAAAGACACAGGATAAACCACGACTGATGAGAGAGAGAAGCTGCAGCGTATGCGGTAACTTTAAACTGTAAATTTGTATTTAGCTCAAGGCACCACTGTACACAGGTTCACATGTACAGCCTCACAGAGCTTCTAGTGTGGCTGTAAACTCTTGTTTCACTTATAAATGACCCACTCCCGTCTCTTCTCCTCACTTTACCTGCCTCTTTGTCCACTGCCACTCTTCAAACAGGGAGGGAAATTACTTACTGTACCAAATACCCCCTACTCCATTCACTTTGCATATTGTTTACTCATTTTCTACCCTCTTTAGGGCCTAAGACTTCTGGTCTTTTATAACAAAATAGATGGCAGATGACGTGTGATTTTGTTTGGTATTGTTTGAAAAGTGAAACACACCAGGGTTTGACAGAGAGGCACAGCAGGGACTGGCCCAGTCTGGTTTGCCCTATAAAGAGATATTGGCGTTTGGACCAGAGGGGTCTGTGCCCATCATTAATGACCTTTTCAAACACACAGACTGAATACATTGTATTGAGGCTGAACTGTAAACCCTCTTGCTAGCCCAGGGCTGCTTTGTTCTCTGAAGTGTTAGGGCTGCATAAATCAAACATTTAAAGATTTTGATTTCTCGCCTTTAACTGCAACACAGAAATGACAGAAGTAGGCATGAATAGGAAAACAGCTGCTGTGCTCTTTCTGATATTTAACATGTGTAATGTGCCAGTAGCCGTAAACCAGCATAAAGATAGATATATTCACAGATATTTCTTAAGTAGCTTGAGCCATTATTTATTAGCAGCTTCATTCAACTTACAATATTTAGAAGTTTATAGTCTTCAATAAATGGCTTAATAGTATGTTGTAAACATTTATAGGCTTTCTATGAGGCTGGCTAGAGGATGATTATAGTTGCCATTTGGATCAACAAGAAATTTTTATTAAACTGTATTCAAATAAAGTTTATTCATTTCATTAATGTGGGCAGTTATGAAACACTTCTTATGGAAACAAAACCTTTAGCTTCTCTTGATTGGATTTTTTGAACTCTGGAAGATTCTCTGCAACTTTGGAGCTTGCCTGTGGATTTCCGAGCTGAACATACTGAAAGTGATTATGTGCCATGAATGATTATGGGTTAATGTGAACAGAAAGTGACAGTAATAAAACACAGCAGGGTGAACAGACAGACGGACTGGCAGAGAGAGCGACACACTTCCTCCCTCTGAAGTATTACTTCCTGAATTTCCATTTCAATCATCGCCAGCCTCCTGAGAGGCACCCAGCCCCAGAGCCTGGGTGGGAGGAGTTAAGCCCCCTCATTGCCAACAGTGGTTAAAATCACACATGACGTCTCGGCATTGTGCTCCTTCTGCTGCTATTCTCTTTCACACCTGTGAGGAATATACCGAGTTTGCATGTAGCAAAAGCCCCATCTTCCCCATCCTCCATATCCCAATCTTGCTATATCTCAGCTGCCCCCGCCCCTCTCCCTTTGCAAACACCTCACTATCTTTAAGCGCAATGTGATAACACCAAACTTTCCTACCGTACTACACACAGACGTTGGAAGTCTTACAAAACTTTACTTCCACTTTCCCATAGTCATCACTATACTCAGTGAAATATAATTGAATGCCTCAAACTATAATGACTACTCGGTAGATTCTTGTCTGCCCCTGAGGCTTGTTTCCTCCTAGCTCAGTCATGGGTCATTTGAGTTGGTCATTACACATTAGTGTCTTATTTAGGGGTGTAATCTGGCTATATAATCTGGGTTAAAAGGTGGCTGCAGCTCGCTAAACAATAAGGCTGTCTCCTCTATGTATGTGACATGCATTGTATGCCTGGCTGTGCTGTGGAGTCAAAGCAGTACTCTCTTTCTGTAAGTGGGATGCACTGATGCTCACTGACATAAATAGGTCCTGCATATTTGGTAACACATCGCCTGGATATATTTGGATGTGCAATAAAAACTCAATTTGCTCTCTCTCCCTCTAACTTCCTTCTGTGTTTTATATAAGATTGCCACAACTCAAATGTTTTATCTCTTTTTGCAAATTAATTGTGGTGTTACAACATAATATTCCCATTTTTTATGCGGGGGACAGCCACACAAAATAATCTCTTGAATATGGATGTGCTTAAGGAGAATGTGGATAAAGTGATTAGAAATAAATTTGGATAGAATAAGTGCTTCTCTGTCTCTGTCTTTCTATGTCTCATTCTCTCTCCCTGTCAATACTGTAAGTAAGATGAAAGGTCTGTTTAGGTGAAATACAATAAAGACATTTCTGCCTCCGGACCCACTGGCTTAGGATCGATGGCTGCCAGGCATGTTTTCCAGTAACTAACATACATGAAAGCCATTAGAAGACGGATCTGTAGTTAGTCACAAAGATTTTTCTTCCATGATTTAAGCACAGCCATGCATGAGGAGAACATTATCTCACTGAGCTTTGTTGTGCTCCTTACGGTTAAGGTTGGATCTGCTATCAGAAAGGTTATTCATTACATTGATTTATACATTACATTATATTATTTTGGTTTGCTACAGTAAACCCATACAATCATATGCTCAGCTCATATGCATGAAAAACATATTGATCTATAAAATAAAACTATTAAATCACACATACAATGATGCACACAAACACTGAGAGACAGTAGTTGTTCCCGCTAGTAGTTGTTCGCTAAATCAGTTATTCAACTTTTTAAATGTGGTTCCTTTTGTCAACTTTTGATTCTTTATGATTTGTATATAGGCCTGTCATGTTTACTATGATGTTTTTTAAATTATGCCAGTCTTTAAATGCCAGCAATTTGGACCATGTCATACTGTGAAGAATTAACTAAAAAAGCATCATGCTACAAAACAAGCTTTCACACTTCTTCCCTCTAGTGCATGCTTTAAGAATGCTGTGCCAAAACAATTTTGCCTCAGGAGTGAAATCGATATCAGAGAGGAGAGCAGAGACACATGTACTGTATGCTACAAAACGTGGTTTTACACATCCTAACCGTATTACAGAATGGTCTGTTTCACACAAAATATTGTACTGATATTTATACATTCTTTAGCTCCACAAAAAGCTGTAAAAAAAGACTAACCCACTATATCAGTTAATCTGTAAAAATCTAGGCAACTGTGTAATTCAATACAGTTTGCTAAAATTCTTAGTAACACTTTGAATGTTTGTCTTAATTAACATGGCTTAATATTTTAATTAATGGATAAATGCAGCATGGATAAATGTCTTCATGCAAACAAAGTATTTAACAAACACATTTGAAAAGTGTTAAATACGTTTAATAAGTAACTCAACACCAGATTTCATTGTCCTCTCTGGTTTTGTGTGTGTAACCACGCCCAATGGTGATGTCACAGTGTACTGACCACACTCTTGAGTACACGTCCACATCACTGCAGCAAGGTTAAACCACAAAAACAAGATTGACTGCTTGTTTTAACTAGCTCTTTATTGGTTAACAAATGCATAAGGCACATATTAACATTTGAGACTGTCCTCCCAAGAAAGACAACAGAAGGAGTAATTTCAGAAAATGCCAAAATAATATGTTTACATTCAAGTGACAAAGCCCCCTAGTGGCTGTAGTAATTATGACTCTTGTTTGTTGGGAGCAAAGAAGAAAATCTGGTGACATTATTATAAAGACAAAGTCTATGTAGGAAGACCACTGTTCATTTCTTGTTTTCCACCACAACTCAACATGGTTGGAGGCATTAGATCAGAAAACGCTTCTATGTGTTGCTTTAAAGGGCAGTTATAAACAACATCAATTGTTCAATTTGAAAGACTTGCTTTAACTTTAGCTTTATTATAAAATGAATTAGACATTTCAAACATTTCAGTTCAATAATGAAATCAGGAAGACTGAGCTTACCTAGGATGTTAAGTTTAACAGGCTTGAAGTGTCAACATTTACAATAAATCTGTGATAGGTGCTCATCTGTCATTTGCACATGTGCTGTTGAAAGCAAAATTAAAGGTTTGAGATGCTAAAACACAGATGCTCCATCTGCTTAACACACATTTCCACATCCATTCAAGTGAGTAACCACTATAGCTTTTTACAATATATTCATGAAGAACAAAACTTAAAGGTATTAAAATCCCTAAGCCCTCCTGAAAATCAATGTTGTTTGATTTAGGTTTTTATTCTACAAGAACAAAGTAATATTCAGCAGTTGTCTATATTTGTGTGTAACTAAAGCTTCAGTCTATTGGCATCGGTCTCGATGTTGGTGTGAATATCTGGTATAAAAGCTAAATATTTGTTTGCCTGTTGTTGTCAAGTCTAGCTCATTGTGTCGGTGTGCATTTCTTCCTATGCATATTACTGGGCACATTTAGCTCCTATTCATGTGGATTCTCCATTGTGTTACTGTTTTTTTGAGTGCACATTCTGTGTGCAAATATGCTTACAAGACACAACTCCTGTTTTCATTTCGCTTTCTGCTTGCAACGAGAGACATCTCATGAAAGCATATGGCTTTTAAATAAACCGAGCAAGTGTTTGATGTGTAAATGTGTATTCCAGACATGTAAATAGAATGCTATCAGCGTCTCAGCGTCTGTCAGTGAGTTTTGACTTGTCACCAATGTTCTTCTTCTTCATCTATGCGCACTTCTCTCTTATGTATGTTTTCTTTTCTGCCTTGACAAGAAAGCAAACTGGCAAGTGTAGCCCCAGGCAGAGCAAGTGAGCCTTTGTTTAAAAGGTTATACATTTTTGCTCATGCTGATAGAAAACTCACAAGCCCAGTGGCTTAGCAATTGTTTGAAATAATTTCATCCAGGACAAGGGGGAACACATATGCACCTGAATATGACAAAAAAAAATAGCAGTAAAATTGCAGGCTAGAGATGGGAGGCTATGGAACAGTTTAATTGTTAAGATTAGGATTATTTTGTCTCACAAGTCTATGTGTAATCATATATAATCATCTATTCACATATACTGTTCACACACATGCAGAATCACCTTAATTTATGGCAATGCATGCACACATATAATTATGCGGAAAACAAAAACACACATACTGTATAGTAATGTGCTATTACAATTAAACTGACATTTGGAGAAACTACACCCCCTAACATGTGGCCGTCCACTGAGTGTTGATGGTATACTTAGTCAGTTGCAGAAACACTTCCTTCAGTGCATGCTACATTGGCTGAGAAAGCAGTTTTTCTTGCTGAAAAATTGGTTGTACTATTGTTACCACTGCCCTCTTAGTGACGTAGATGGATGCATGGAAGAACTACAGGCTTGCAGCTTGGACTTCTGGTCCCAGCCTGTGGGGAGCCAGGGGGCGTGTTGCCGCTCGAAAACAAAACTTCTTCTCTTAGTTTGTAAACTAGCTACGTTTCCAACATGGCATCCCAAAATATGAGTGCAGATGATGTTATGGAGGAGGATACATTTACAGGTGTGTTGTGGGTTAGGGTTAGTCAGCCGTATTTATTCTTGCCAGAGACCACAGACGAAGAAATGCAGAGGAGAGATCCCGGACCTGAGCTGGTGGTGCTTTTGCTCTCATTCTGCTGCAATCAATGTCAGCATGGGCTGTTTGTGTGGGATGCTGTCGCTTACACCAACCCCGGGAGCCTGTGTGAGTTACTATGCATGAAAGTTCTACTCACTTGGACAGAGGTGCTGGAGATCATCTTCATGATCACGAAGATAAACTAGAAAAGACAACCACGACCAGCAGAGTGTCGAGAGTGACAGTGAGTATTTTTGTCAGCCTAACTGTTTTGGTCGACAAAGTAATGGCT
>JAVQJL010067681.1:0-10206 GCA_036024295.1 Nannoperca obscura
GATGTCATGGGAGATGGATGGAGAAGCAGGGATGACGAGGAGTTCCGTCTTAGCGAGGTTCAGCTGGAGGTGATGATTGTTCATCCAGGTGGAGATGTCTGCAAGACAAGCCTCTATCCGTGCTGAGATGCCGAGGTCGTCCAGGGAGAACGAGAGGTGGAGTTGTGTGTCATCAGCGTAGCAGTCGTAGGAGAAACCGTGCGAGCTGATGATTGGTCCAAGTGTGGTGGTGTAAAGGGAGAAGAGGAGGGGGCCAAGGACTGAGCCCTGTGGCACACCTGTCGATAGGGGCCGAGGATCAGACACTAGACCTCTCCAGGAAACCTGGTAGGATCTACCCTCGAGGTAGGAGGAGATCCACTGGAGTGCAGTGCCGGTGATGCCCAGGTCCAGGAGAGGTGTGAGCAGGATCTGATGGTTGACTGTGTCAGATGCTGCTGACAGGTCCAGCAGGATGACAGCAGATGATCTCCCCGCAACTCTGGCAGACTGGAGGTCATCAGTGACCGACAGGAGGGCAGTTTCTGTGGAGTGACCGGGTTTGAAGCCTGATTGGTTCGGGTCGAGGAGGTTGTTCTGTTTGAGGAACGTAGACAGTTGGTTAAAAACAGCACGTTCAAGTGTTTTGGACAGAAATGGTAGCAATTCATAAAGAAGACATTAAGACTTCATGAGTTCTAACTTTAGTCTTTATTTATTCACTTCATTTCTGCCTCTTATACAGCTATTGCTTTTCTTGTGCTTTGTTTAGAGTCGGAGAGGCAGCGACTCCAACAGAAGGAGTGCAGACTGTAAGGGAGATCTGGGCAGTGGACGCTCCATTCCCATCAAACAGGTAGGACACAGATTTGCACTTGATGCAGAAGCAAATATGATGTAGCCTTTCTAATGACCCTCTGCAGAGGACACCACTAAATCAGTCAAATGTGTGAAGGCAGTTTCAGGAGTGGTAAATTGTTGCGATCTCCCATATTGGCCTGATGAATGGGATAGTAATGGTGTGCTGTCGAAATGCGCAAGATGAACGCACAACACATTTGTAATAAATTCTCCCTTTTCGGTTTTGTCACCTCCATCAGGGCATCTTGCTGAAGCGCAGCGGGAACTCGCTCAACAAAGAGTGGAAGAAGAAATATGTCACGCTGTCCAACGACGGCATACTGTCCTATCACTCCAGTGTCAATGTGAGTTAGTGTGTTGACAGAGCGCTTTGAAGCTGCTGAAAGCACCACTGACGGCTAGTGGTTGATGGTAATGCCTGATGTTTGGCTTGGCAGGATTACATGCTGAATGCCCCCGGGAAAGAGATGGACCTGCTGCGAGTGACAGTGAAGGTGCCAGGAAAGCGACTACCTCGTGCTGTACCCGCCTGCGGCCTTGCAGTCGGGCTCAATGGGCGGGTCAAAGATGTGCCGGGACCTGAGGGTGCCAGCCCAGGTCAAGGAAAAAACTTAAAAACAAAAAAAAGTATACAAAGTAAAACCAATTCATTTACCCAAATATATTCATAAGCAGGAATTCAATTACAAGAAAATGCTATTATAATGCTATTGTACAAATTAAAATGTACTGGCTAAAATTGAAGATATTTCATAGCTCTGGTCCTTTTCTTTGTGGAGTTGGGGTTGAACCCTGAATAGGGATGATTAGGTATGTTTAAAAAAACAATGAAAAAAAAGGTGGAGATGGGGAGAACGCAGGAGTCAGAACTATAGTAAATGCACTGCTCCTTGGATTTTAAAACTTTTTTGTGAAGAGGGGTCAAGCCTCTGTACCAGGAAGGTGGGAAAATGCAAAGGAATGCAAAATCTTTGCAAAAGAGCATCATAAGGGATTTTATAAGTTTTGTAAGAGTCTGTGAAAGACTTTAGGACTTCTTGAATCATGCTCTGTATCTTTTATTTTCTCTGGTGTTCATACAGAATCATTGATGTATTTTTAATTGCAGTAGCTCTAGTTTACATTTGATGTTTGCCTACATTACTCTATTATTAAGTGCATGCCTGCTATCATCTCTTTAGTGCCCGTAAGCACCAGCAGTCTCCTGCAAGTGGAGGAAATGGAAGGACTGGGTGGTACACTCTTCCTGAGGAGTAACAGAGGCGTGCAGCGATGTCCCTCTACACTATCTAACCATGCTCAAAGTGTTGGTGAGTGAGGGACTAATTTGTGCATACATTTAGTTTAAAAACGTGCATGTTTTGCACCAGATCGATTTCATTTAGTCGGTTTTTCTGTGATCTTGTTGCCAGACTCTGCAGTTGAGGGTGTGTCCAGCTCCTCCTCCACCAAAGACGTAGGCTCTTCCTCCCCGGTGACAGACAGGAAGAAACATCGCAGAAAGAAGAGCGTGAACCAGAAAGGAGACGCAACCATTGGCCATGCAGATGGTAAACGCTAAGAACTCCATATGTGTTTTCATATTTACCATATAACAATGAAAGCAACAATCATACTCTGATCATTTTGATATGATGCTAAAAAAAGTCCTAGTAATAATTGATAACATTTATTATTTGCTCTCTTTCTCTCGATGGCTTTTTCTGTGACATTTTCTGTCTTCTTATGCAGCCAAGCGGAAAATGTGGAAACTTAAAAGCTTTGGTAGCTTAAGAAACGTAAGCAAGACAGGTAATGTTGCTCTGTCATGTTGCATCTTTCAAGCTCTGACTGACTCTCGCAGCACATGTCTGTCTGCCTGCATGTGTTGCTGTTCTTGTGCTTTGCTGTCACATTAGGGAGAAAAAATAAATCATATCAAGCTTTTGACTAAATTACGACTATTTTATTGATATTCTTTCCAGAATATCTAAATGATTTTACCTACATACATGTATGTACATTTTAGCATGTAGGTCAAGGTTTTGCTTATTATTCAACAGTTCACTAACATAAGAAAATTTGCTTATGCCTAATAGTGGTCAGACATGGATGCTTAACTGCACTGATGCATGCAAACGTAATCTTTTTTGCTCAAACCACTGATAAAATATTTGCGTGACTGATTTAAATTTTAAATGTTAAGAGAAAAATCTCTTGTATGGTCATGTTTTTCTGTGTCAGATGAGGATAACTTTGACTTCCTCATCGTGTCGAGCACTGGCCAGACATGGCACTTTGAAGCGCAGAGTGTGGAGGAGAGGGACTCCTGGGTCCAAGTCATTGAGAGCCAGATCCTGGCCAGCCTGCAGCTGTGTGAGAGCAGCAAGAACAAGGCAAGAATGAACAAAAGTGCACTCTCCATAGATAACGCATACACTGATAATGTCTTCCTTTCAAAATTTTCTCATTAATTAACATCATTAATTATGTCCGTACTGGGTTTGTTTGAACTGTTGTTGCAGTAATAGTGAGAACTCTAATCATAAAAATAAACTATTTGTAATCGAGTACATCTAGAAAAGTAAAAGTAAACAAAAAGAATAAATTAATACAGTGAAGCCCAGTACACATTTACATTGATGCATCAGAAAAGACAGGAGATATATGTGTGTACTTATAAATGAATACTAACGCACACTTTTGCATATCAACATGCATCCAAACACACACACACACACACACACACACATATATATTTTTTCACATAAAAGCAAAGTGAAAGTGTGTGTGTGTATATATATATACACATTTTATTTTATTATTATTATTATTATTATTATTTATTTATTTTTATAAAATGTACACACACACACACATTTTCACTTTGCTTTTGTGTGAAAACAGTCAATATTGCCTCGGATTTTATAAAAGATTCTTTCCATTATCACTTTTCTCCATTATTTTAGGAAGCATTACACCTTTAAATCTACATCCATAAACATTTTCATAATACATTCTATTTCACCACTCCAAAATTATTTTAACATTTCACATTATTCAGATATGTGGGTGAAGTCTTCACGTTCCCTCCACCACTAGAAGATGCAAACAAATCATATTTAGCATCTTTATTTGGGGCAATAAAATACTGCATCTGTATCTTCCAAGCATATTCCCTCCACTTGTGTGAAGCAATTGTGTTGTGTGTCTCAGTACAGCGTTAATTTCCTCAACAAATGACGAAATATTATGGATATTATGACAAAATAGCTCTATTTCTATGCGGCCACAAAGCAAACAGAGGCACAAATGCAGTTGCAATGCCATTTTTGTTAGTATTATGTGGCCCTATAATGCACCTGCTTGCATCCAGGAGAGCAGAGTCATACACCTGAAGTGGTGTTTATGCAGATCAGGTGGTGTAAAGCATGAAATTGTGTTTGTGTTTCCATCACCTCTTACTGCAAGTCTACAGAACGCACATGTGATGCAGCAAAATAATTTATATAGCGTAGAGTTGTATAGAGTGTAGGGTGTGTCTGTTTGTGTACTATATTTGCACCTTCAGACTCCTGGAGAAGCTGGCCTGGACTCTCTTCTCAACAGATTAGGAAACTGTTAACTGCTGCTGCTTTTTAAAGGGAAGAAGGAAGCTAATTACGCTGGCCGTTACCAGAATCCGCCCCCGTCTCTAGGACTTTATGTGGTCCTGTCCACTAATGGGCTGTGCTGGTTTCTGAGTGACGAGTGTGTCCTGGTGTGGCATTAGTTCAATCATCTCCAAAAATGATAACTGCTACTAATATAACGATTCTGAATTATATCTTTAATCCCTTAATGTATTTCTTTATTAGTGTTGTGAGAATTGTGAGACCTAAGAGGCCAAAACCGATAATTATATAGCTTTAAATGGTATCAAAATCATAATAATGATTATAGCCTTGTACCACAGCCTTTACCCTTGGAGATTTGGAAATTATAATCGTTATTAGTAATGAGAGCAGTTAGCAGAACTAATCTCACACTGGGGTTTTTTCCCTTTCATTTTCACTATATACCATGTGTTTTCCACAGGCTCGCAAGAACAGCCAGAGTGAAGCGGTGGCTCTGGAGGCGATCCGCAACGCAAAGGGCAACAACTTCTGTGTTGACTGTGATGCTCCAAGTCAGTGACACACATTAATGGCTTTTCTCCTCTTTGTGCATGTTCATATCTGTGTCTGGTTTTGGTCCATTACCCACCTCGTCTCATTTCAAGTGTCAATGTCATCATTCCCAAGCACTGCTATCAATTGCTCTTTGCTCTTTTTTTTTCTTTCCATTTTCAAAGTTTGTGACGTTGATATAAATGTCATCAACTGCCAAGCTGTCCATACTTTTTAGAGTAACCCTTTTAGATGGAGAAAAAAGCTGTGCAGAATGTGGAGAAAATAATTTGTGGAGCGCTTGAAGCTCATTGAATATTTTCACAATACTAGAGCAGACGTGGCCAATTACTGTGGCAAGCACTGGGAGCACTGGGCTGGTCATTGGGTAGTTTGGATACATTCACATCCTCCCTTATCTTAACAAAAAGGAATTTGGATTCCCCTGTGAAGTAGGATCTTTGTTAGCAGTGTGAGCTGGAGAAACTTGCAGGCTTGTTCATGTAGAACGGGGATGAAACTAAAATTGTATCATCATATTGCCTTGATTGCCTTTTTACTTCTGTAAGGAAAAATGTCTGCCAAGAAATGTGTTACAATGTTAATTGCAGCATTGAACCAATTAGGAAAGGGGGCGTACAAACACGTATATGTGTTTGACTTCAGTCCGACAGGGGAGCAACAATGTCCTGCAAAGAATATTGATGGGGAACCTTAGTTTTTAGAAATGTTGTCAGCTAAATTTAATTTCGGAAAAATGAAATGAAATTAATATATACATATATATATATATATATATATATATATATATCCTATAATTAAAATCAGCGTTCAGTTCTTGAACCAAACAAAAATAGACCAAATGCTGAATTTTCCTCTGATGTTGGAACACTTTAAAGGGCCAGAGCTTTAGGGGAATATGTTGTTTGGCAAACTGTCCACAGATTTAACAGCTCTGCTTTAAAACTTGTCCAAACAGGATTTCACACAACTTGACTTTGCCAAAACTGGCATGTTTAATATGGCACACGGCAAATGAAAATGGCAGAAATATGTCAACCATACACGCATCCTTCACTTTCAAATGAAACGGCAGACTAATTTGTTGCGTGCGCCCTTCTTCTCCAAAGATCCAACCTGGGCCAGTCTGAACCTGGGCGCTCTCATATGCATCGAGTGTTCAGGGATCCACAGAAACCTGGGAACCCACCTGTCGCGTGTTCGCTCGCTGGACCTTGACGATCTGCCGCGAGAGCTCACGCTGGTTCTCAGTGCCATCGGCAACCACGTGGTAAACAGTACGTGGGAGGCGCGCACACTGGGCCGCCGTAAACCGGCGCCCGATGCCACACGGTAAAGACACACAGTTGAAAAAGACATGAGATGTAACATTGCTGATGTGACATAGGGCAACGCTGCTTTAGTTAAATGTCATTGCGCAGGTATGAGCTGCATGATTAGAAATGATATATTTGAGTTTACACGTTTATAGAAAAACATTTCTGCCCTTCTCAGTAAACAAGCAGGAGAAAGACGAGAAGCTGCAAATGCATTTCACTGAACACTCATCATTTTCCTTCTTTGCTTTATTTGCTTGCTCAGAGAGGAACGGGAGTCGTGGATCAGAGCCAAGTATGAGCAAAAACTCTTTGTGGCACCGTTGCCACCACCCACTCCTGGCGAAGGCCCAGACATCACGCTATCTGGCCGCCTTCTCTTGGCAGTGATGGAGCAAAACCTCCCCAAGCTGCTGCTCCTTTTGGCCCACTGCACTAAAGAGGACATTAATGCCCCTCTCAGCCTGTCGCTCTCCTCCAGGTCGCTCCTGGCGCTGCGGCTGCCCGGCTCGGCCCTGCACGCTGCCTGTCAGCAGGCTGATGTGGTGATGACGCAGCTCCTTGTTTGGGTGTGTAGGAATAGAGATAATGTTACAGAGTATGATTCTAAATGTCTTCTTAGTGGGAAAAACAGCAAACCATCATGTTGAGTAAAATAACAAATGCTAAAACACAAGAACTTCTAAGTGATCCCCTCAGCAAAAAAACAAAAAGCATTAAAACAGATGACTCAGCAGACTATCCATGTGATCTATGTGTGAAATGCACCAAAGCTCACTGAGTCACACTTTGGTGGGAAAATTTAAGGCGGTCCTGTCAGATCGAAGTTGCAATTTATTCCATGCGATAAAACCTCCTTAAAATATAGAACATGGGGTAATTACACAATCTAATCTATTTGTTTTTATTCCCTTCAGTATGGCTTTGATGTTCGGTACCGGGACGCTCAGGGGCAGACAGCACTGGTTCTAGCTCGAAGCGCTGGCAGCCAGGAGTGTGTCGACATCCTGCTCCAGTACGGATGCCCAAATGAACCGGCAGCCGCGACAGTCGGCTTTGCAGCAACCGCGACGTCCAGCTTCCCTGTTGCCATGACGCCGAGCCTGACAGTTGCCACCACACTCAAGATCTCGCACAAGAGCGGCGGCACCAGCTTGAGTTACAGCACCTCCAGAAGAGCAGTGTCATAATCGAAATGTGTTGTGGTAACGTGTGTGTGTGTGTGTGTGTGAGAGAGAGAGAGAGAGGGTCGCTTTGTCTGTATGCTCACACAGGCCAAGCAGGACTGATGAACATGTTGCACACTCCCTGAGGTTTTAAACGGTGTCACACAGGCACATTCAGTCTGCTAGAATGATTTAACCAAAACATAAAGAGAAGTTTTTCCTGACAACACTTTCTAAGATAAAAGAACATGACATTACAGATTCAATAGGGAATGTGTTGCACTGTATACAAGCTGGTATGATTCATATTTCTTTGTTCTTCGCTCAGTTAAAAATGGATATTCGCCTTTGGCCTCAAACAGCTTATCTGAGCATCTAGTGCCCAGAAGTAAAGAACTGCAATAAGTTTACGGTTTCATAGATGGACGTGTGTTTTCAAGCCTGAAATTCCAACCTTAAACACATCCACACTTCTACCTTTATTGACTACGAATGTCATTTTTAAATTCAGAGTGCTTATACTGTGTTACGTTCAACACATAGATAATGTTGTGTAAGTTTGAAAATAAAAAAACTTTACAGTGGCTGAAAAAAGAAAGGCAGTTATAAAGATAATCAAAATAACTGTATAGAAATGCATTGATAAAATATTAAAATTCAAAAAATGTTAAAGTGCTCCATTTTCGAGATTATTGTATGATTTGTACAGTTGGTTCTGTGTATAAAACTCAAAGGGTGACTCCTAACTGTTCAGAGATTTCCTGTACAGTGTCTTGGTTTGGTTTGATCTTTAATAACCACCTGATTAACTCTTTGACATCCGAGACTGAGATTTCTATGTTATGTTTGTATCACTGTGTGTGTGTCATAAACACTGTACATGATGTGCGCATTATGACTACAGCAGCAGCTCATTATCAAGACGAGTGTAATACTAGACGTGTAAATGAACAAGTGAAATGCCTTGATTTTGATTGAATGTATACAAATGGTGTTTTCCAGATGATACAGGTTTGGTGGACTGTCAGGGTGTTTTATCTTTTGATTGATTAATATTATTCTTGCTGTGACTAATAGAAATAAAAAGTGTGGTTTAATAGATTCAAACCTGGCACAGGTTCTGATCTATAAAACTGGGCTTTTGAATGATTATGATTATATTTGTAAGTGGCTGAAAATCCACATGAAATAGGGGAATGTTGCCCAATTTAATATTTTAAAAAGGCATAAAAAACAACCCTCCTGCAGTACTGTATGTATTTTTGTGTTAATCTGAAGACTCTGCTGAGTGTACATGTCTGTGATGTAAGCATCTCTCTCCATTTGTATTTTTTTACTCATGTAATGATTCATAGAGCATTCATTATCAATACACTAAGGCTACTGCCCAAACTGTGGTGTTTTGTTCAGAGTTGTGTTTTTGTTTTATGGGGTCATAGCAGAACTTATTTCAAAAGGGGAGCTGAGCTGATTAAAAAAAAAAATCCTGCTGTGTCTAAATTAACAACAAGCGACGGCGAGGGAGACTTCAGCAGACAGGAACATCACGCAGTACAGTTGCATCACGGATTCTCTCGTCTAGAGGGTTCCTGTTTCAAACCGAGCTCAGAGTTGTTTTCTGGACAGGGGGAGCCACTAGCCATCACTCGACCAGCATTCGAACGTGAGGTCTTCTGGATCAAACCAGTTCTTGTTAAAGGCCCCTTCTGGCTTTGACCTACTTCTTTTTAGGTCGAAGTCATGGACTCATTTTTATATCAGAATACCATTGCTGAGGTGGTTTCAGTTTCATGAATTCACAGTAGTAAAGTGATATTTCACATATAGAGGCAAAAGTGACGTTACAAACACAATAAGACAACTGAAGAATTGATAAGATGGGAAAGTTTGAGATTTGTAGGTGTAGTCAAGAACTACAATGAAATATCTAAAATATAAGGTTGGTGTACATCATAAAGGAACAATTCACCCCAAAACACAATAAAGCATTTATTTGTTTTTACTTAGCATGCTATCTAAACAAAATGTTCTCAGTGGCATTTGGTTTATAGCACTTAAAGTACCGATGAAAAAAACAAACAGAAAGAAGGTTGTTCCTAACAAGAGACCTGAATTGTTTTCTAGACAACTCAGGAGACCAAAAGCTGGTTAAAACAGGTTGCACCACACAAACTAGTTCTAATGTAGAGATGAGTTGTTACTGAATATTTACACCTACTAACGGCCAGTTGAAACTGTTTGTGTAGCTAACTGAACCACCCAACAAAACTAACATTAGCTAACGTTAGCTTGCTAACATATGACTCCTTTAATCAAGCTATACTCTATAGGATATAGACTGTATATCCCATATGGAGTAGAGCTGACAGTCTGACCTGAAACTTGATGAATGCTGTTTAATAAATGTCAATATTGAAGATTTTAAATTACTTTTAACAAAAATATATTTATTTTGAATCTCATCAGGCACATGCCTGAAATTCAAACCAGAATGTATGTCTATGGAAGGTGCAAAACCATTCTGGGGTACAAGCCTTTACCTCCTTCTCTTGTGCCCTCATCAGCATCAGGCTGAATATAAAACTTGACTCAAAACAAATAAATCAAATCAAATCAAATTTATTTATAGAGCACATTTAAAAACAACTGCAGTTGACCAAAGTGCTGTACACACAAAAGAAAACAATTAAACAAAAACAAAACAAACAAAAACAGTCAGAACACATTCACGTGGAA
>JAVQJL010067684.1:0-14318 GCA_036024295.1 Nannoperca obscura
AAGAGTGGCAACATGGGAGCCTCAAAACAACTGTCAAATGACCTGAAAACAAAGATTGTTCAACTTCATGGTTTAAGGGAAGAATACAAAAAGCTAGCTCAGAGATTTCAGCTGTCAGTTTCCACTGTGAGGAACATAGTGGGGAAATGGAAGACCACAGGCACAGTTCTAGTTAAAGCCCAGAGAGGCAGGCCAAGAAAAATCTCAGATAGGCAGAGGCGAAGGATGGTGAGAACAGTCGAACTCAACCCACAGACCAGCTCCAAAGACCTACAACATGATCTTGCTGCAGATGGTGTCACTGTTCATCGTTCAACTATTCACCGCACTTTGCACTTTGCAATCTCGTTAAAGTTGAAGGTCGCATGGATTCCAGTCAGTATCAGCAGATTCTTGCGAACAATGTTCTAGAATCAGTTGCGCCGGGGCTGGATACTTCAACAAGACAACGACCCTAAACGCTGCTCAAATTCTACTAAGGCATTCATGCAGAGGAACAGGTACAACGTTCTGGAATGGCCATCTCAGTCCCCAGACCTGAATATTATTGAAAATCTGTGGTGTGATTTAAAGCAGGCTGTCCATGCTCGGAAACCACCAAACCCGTACTGAACTGGAGATGTTTTGTAAAGAAGAACTTTACAAAACTGAAATTGCTGATCCGAATAACCAATGATTTATAAAGGAAAATCTTGAAAATGATCAGGGGTGCCCAAACTTTTGCATGCCACTGTATGTAATGAAAGCATGTGTGAAACACATGATATGTTGTTAGCATGCTACTAGGCTGCCAAACTGACATGCTAGCTAACACTAGAATGTTAACACATGTTTTTAGCTTTAGTAGAGGAACAAATCCCCCCAAAAAAGGTTAGACACCCCTACTCGAGGTAGAAGCACAACCATATTTTTTTCATAACTTAAATATATATATCTAGTTTTTGAAATATAAAAATATTTCCTAAATTAGTTTTTTTTTTTGTTGTTTGGATCCTCCCCAAAACCAAAAATAGCAAAAATCTAAGCTTTTCCACATTTATCTCTGGAAATAATGATCACAATGCCACCAAATTTGGACTGGATTTTCACAGGCAGTTATTGAACACAATAAATCATTAATCAATAAGATTTCATCAATACATCTATCCATCTTACACTTAAACACACATAAATTATTTGCGGAAACTGAATAGTAAATGAAAAATCCAAAAGGTATGTATGTATATATATATATTTTTTGTTTTATTTGACTACTCACTTCACCCTCTGATGTCATCAGCCCCTTACAGGTAGCTAGTGCAGCCAGCAATTCAAACCAATGTTGGGGCCCCATTGATGTAAATGTGTGAAGGGAAGGACACAAACCATAGATTAAGTTAACAAAAAAAAAGATATTACTATTATTTATATAATAAACATTTCTTTATCATTTATCATCAATACATTCTTTTATATTTTATGTAACCTTTGAATAGCATATGATATGATTATAATATGATAGTAAGTAGGCACTAAGTATTGGAGCTGGAGGCTGAGGAAGGAGAGGAAGAGGATCAGTAACACCCTTGAAAAGTCTGAACTTAAATACATCAAACTAATGATGCATTTTGACATTTTATATCAACAAATTCCAAGCGACATAAAACAACAATCCAGGGCACATCAGGAGAATCCAGACTGACTTCATTTCTTTAGCAAGAGCATCATTAGGTTTCTCACCTTCATTACATTTGCCCCCCTTGACACTCACAGATGTAATTCAATTCAGCAATGAGCCTTTCTGTCCACTTTCATTTAGGTGTCACTGTGCTAACTAAAGCGCAGCGCAAAATAAACAGTGAAAGCTGATATAAATGAGTTGCTTGGGTTAAATACTATATAGTTTAGCCCCATTAACTACAATTCTATATTATCTTTGACATCCCTTAAATATCTATTAAAATGTCAACCGCATACAGATGAAATCATCTTAATTTAAGGTCCTCATTGATCCAAATTTTCCAGAGCTTTTAACTGCATCTCACAGTTTTTATCAGCAGATGGAGTGTGCTCTTTAACTGTTCAACTTCCAAAATGCCAGTATGGCACTTCAGTCAACATGGCATTGATGTGGATGCTGATCTTTCAACAGCTGCTCACCCCTGATGGATGACCTTAGACCCATTTTCATATGTTGGTGGTTCCCCCTCTTTTGTTACGTAGCTAAGATGGCGACCATTGAGGGTGAGTGTGTAATGTTCCACACTCCACTTACTGACTGTTATGAGTACATCATCCGGGTACTTATACTACACTGCATTTTGCTGTACTTGTCAGTGTAAATGCACTCAAAATATTAAGTGTACATATGGAAGTACGTGATTTGAGACACAGCACTTGACTTCATTTTCGTACAGTGGGAGAAAGTGGAGATCCGTGTGCCATCATTAGCCTGCTGTCTAGTAGCCTGACTGCCTAAGTTTGGCCGTTATAAAGACTAATGGCACACTAAAAATAAATGTCCAACAGCTCATAAAAGACTGTATTTCTCAGTCACGACAAAGACATTACCAACCAAGTGCAAGACAAGTTTTATTTGATTTGATTACTTTTTTTTTTTTTAGGTTGGAAGTTATTATTATTATTATTTTTTATAAATACATTTTAGCATCACACACAACAAAATTACCTTTTCTAACAAGAAGTGTGGGAGATCCCGTCAGCATCACCACTGGTTCCCCCTCCAGCCTGCCTGGGAGTGCTAAGCCTGTCGTAATTGCTGTGTGTTTGTGTGTGTGTGGCTACTGCAGTACTGTCAATAAGTGCTTGATGGCCCAGCCAGTGACTGCCTCTCTCTCTTTGCAGCAGCACAGAGGAGATGGATGGTAAAAGAGCCAGCCCCTCAGCAACTTTTATCTCCCTCTCTCGTCTCCTCCATCACCTGAATCTTCTGCCATGTTTCCCCCTCTGGTCTTCCTCCTATTCTCTCATCCCTTTTTCCCCATCTGTTGCCAGCCCCTCCTTCTCTCTCTCTCTGAATTTTTATTCAATTCATTTCAATTCAGTATGCTTTATTGGCATGAATGTAACAACCCCAATATTTCCAAAGTGTCAGGTAATAATGATATTAAAACAACAAGAATAATAATAATAAGGATAATAATAAATAAAAAAAATTGTGCAATTGTGGACAAAAGTGATGTTGGTGGGTGTTTAAGTGTGTTGGTGTTGGTATAGCAAAGACAATACAGGTCAAATTTATTTTTAAAATAACCATAACAAAGAAATTCATAAAATCACAAAAAAAGCAGAAAACATATATACATTGTGTTTGTGTTTGTTGTGTGTTTGTTGTGTGTGACATATTCAGAGATGTGTGATTATGTGTCCCTGAGTGTCTGACATGCAGTCACATATTGTGCAGCTCAGTCTGCTGCAGGTCTTTCTCCTGATAAAATCTGTTGCTTTTCACCGTCAGTGAGATCTGTGAAGTTTGGGATTAACAAATTACATTTTTTTTACAGAGTCTTCTGCTCTGATATGACTGTAGCTGTCACATTTTAACAGGAAGTGCATCTCTGTCTCTAGCTCACCTGTGACAATGCAGTGACAACACACTCTGTCCTCTGTTGGTAGCCAGGACTTCTTGTGTAGTGCTCTCTCTGTGGCTGGACTGTGGTCACTCAGTCTGTATGTGGTCAGGATCTGTCTCTGCTTTGGATCTCTGACAGAGATATGTTGGTGTTTTTCTGTTTAATATGGATCTACAGAATTCTGCATGCAGGGTCTCTATGGGATGCTTGTCCCATCTAGTGTAGTCCTGAGGACTCAGTGGACCCCAAACTTCACCATAGAGAGCGATTGGTTTGATTACACTAAGTTAATTTAGTCCAAATTCTAACTGGTATGTTTATTTTGTAAATAGAATGTAATTTTCTTTTAATTGCATGAACTGCTCTACAAATCTATTTCTTTATCTGTCTGTTACTGTATTCTCTCTCTGTTCTTTTTGCTGTGCAGTGTGGATTTAGGCCAGTTAACTCACTGACAGATTTTATTTGGAGCTCTAGAGGCTCCCTGCAGAAAAAACAAATGTATATGTATATGATATGTCTAATTGTCAGTATGTGATATTTCAAATTTTCAACCATCCCTCATCTATTCTAATCCTCACCTCTCTTAAGTTATTTATACTATATGTTTTATGTATATTGTTATTCCTCAGTGTTTCGCTCCCATCTCCAATCCTTGTCTTGGTTTAGCTGTGCTGAAGGTGAGGTGCACAGCTACTAAAGACCACAATCCAGCCAGAGGAGAAACTGATTCAAATGTCAGGGCAATAAAGTTGAATCCTTCATTTATTTATTTAATTCATTGTACAAAACTTTTGTAGAATTGTCATGTTTACACATTCAATAGAGAGGATAACCATTACTAATTCTTTCTCATAAATTACTAATTCAAGAGCACAAAAAACGTATGTAAATAACGTGGGGGTTAGTGATATACATGGTTGTTAACAGAATTCCCAAATGTGACACACACACACACACACACACACACACACACAACATGTGCTTGTTTTCAGACAGAGACTCTCTGTGATCAAAGGAACCCTGGTTTATATTGAGTTTACTGTGATTCACTCATTCATTCACTGTTCATATAGGTACACTTATGCATATAGCTACAGTAAACATGTATGTGTGTTGTTATAACATGTTGTGTATAATTACCATTTAAAGCTGGTTCAACACTGTGACTTAAAGTTAAAAGAAGTTAAACTGCTCAAGGTCAGTAAACACAATATTTGATCTGTTGTTAAACTGCTATTTGAAGTGCATTTTTAGCCATACATGTCTTTTGTAATAAGCAAGTATGTGGCCTGCAAGACAATAATGAAAACAAAATACGGCCATCTGAATTGAACTGCAAGGAAGCTGAGAGGCAATTCATGGTTCTTCTGATTGTGGCTTTCACTGGTGATATACAATGCAATTATACAGTCTTGCACCAAGTTAGAAATAAAGGGCTTGTGGGTTGTGGGTTGTGGGTCGGGTGGGACTTTGAATACTAAAAGCACTGATAGTCCAATAGCTACTGGCTAGTTTTGGCTTCAGTTCAGAAAATGTGAAGTTTTAGCTGATCAAAGCTGACGGTCTTCTGTGGTTTCTAAAGACAGTTCACAATCTGCTGTTAGAGCTACATTGTTTGCAACTGAGCTACAGGCTATGGCTCCCACAAATCTCTCTGAATGTTTCATTAACTCCAATAAACTCTCTCTCAGATATAGACTTTAGATATTTTGTGGTAAAAAAAAAAATCCCAAAAGGCAGCTTATGTATTGTGGGTTTTAATATAGATGTTATCCTCCATCATGAAATGAAAACATGAATATGACAGAAGTAGTAAGCTAAAGGAGAAATGTACTCACCTACATTGCAGTTTAAGCACGTAATTGTAAGTAATGTAAAAAACATTGCAAGAGCAGTTTATAACTGATTTTACAACACCTTCTTGATACATCTCAAAATAACAAATAAAAAGAAATGATTCAATTACTGACCACAGATAGTCAAGAGAGGCTCACACGTGCCAAGTGGATGATGATGGTGTAGAATTTCTAGATGCTCGCTCAAGTTTTGTAGAGGTTGGAAACATTTTGTGATCACTAGTGTAGACCCAAGCGCAGTCAGAGGCACGGCAGAGTGGTGGAAACAGAATTTATTGAACACACACAGGAAGAGGGTGGTCGGGCGCAGGAGGAATGGGAACCGGATGATGAAGGGAAAACACGGGGAGGGCCGATGACGAGGCTGGATCCCGAGTCGTGTGGAGAGAGTTGACAGTAGGGCATGTTCAGTTCCGATGAGAGGGTAGACAGACATGCAGGCTGGGAAACAGAGAGAAATGCTGGAGACAAAGAAAGAACAATTCATCTAGCAGTCCAGCAAAGCACAGCAGAAGAACCTAACTAGAATAACTACCGCTCTAGTTGACTGAATGATCTGGCGGTGACTGACTTAAGAGCAGGAGTATATTATGCAGCGGGTTGATGAAGTTGATGAGAGGCAGGTGGGGGCAATCACGAAGGGAAGCAGGTGCGTGGAAGGGAGCTTAGCCGTGTCTTCACAGCCCAGGCCAGGGATAACAGGGAAGGCGAAGGAGAACACACAAAGACAGAACACACAAAAACCCAGAGCCTTAACAAAACCGTGAGTAAAAGTTTATTTGAAAGTATTTTTCTTTCCAGATCTTGTCTTGAGTTGACACAGATTCCTGGTTTTGAGATTTTATGGTTGCACTGATCTACGATGGTCATATCATCCAATCATAGTCCTGCATGGGCATCAAAGGGAACATGTCAGTCAGTCACTCTGGTATTCACCAACAAAGAATGTTGTACTATTGGGCCGTTGACCTGTATTGAGGTGCTGGACACGGTGATAAGTCTCTAGAAAGTTACTGCACCTGGCCAAGAAATGGTCCGAAACATAACCCCTAGTAAAAACATAACATGTCGCTTTACACGTCAGTTTTTGTCTGGATTAAAACCAGATACGACATGTTAATCAGTGAGCTTGAGAGGTGCTGGTAGGTGGATTATGTGACCTTCAGAGAGAGTGAGGCTAACAGGTGTCCACCTGTTTTCAGTCTTTATGCTAAGCTAACGGTTACTGGCAGTACAGTAGCTTTATATTTTATGGTCCTGCTCCTGAAATAAAAAACTAAACCGAACATTGTGTGAGAGTTGGAGGTAGGGGAGATAAAACGTGACATGTTTGTACATCTGACAGGTACTGTGGTGATCCTGATCTAACATGTAGGTAAATGTTAACACTTACCCTCTCACCCAAACACACTTATCACTTTCCAAACTACAGCCTGTCAGTAGTCTTGTTTTCATTTTTGCAGGAAACCCATTTTACATTTGACAGATTTTAGCATCTCGTCCTGTGTACTGAGGCTGTTAAACCACTAGGTGGTGTTCCATCTTGTGTTCTTTGATGCCATCTCCATTTGTATAGCACTAAATTTACGATCTCACCTTGTCATGCTAACCCTCAGCATTATGGACATTTGGGAGAAACTGCAATGTTTATAAAAATTTTCCAAGGAAATCACTGAAGTTGAGTTTGCAACCGACACCATAGAAAAGTCATCTTGACTGTTCATTGACAAATTGTGAATTAATTTAAAAATTTCTTAGTTTGCTAAAAGTGTTTAATTTTCTTTTTCTTTTCAACCTTGTAGTCTTCTTTTACCATGTTTGACCCCTCTCTTCCTGTTGAGAATATTTCTCTCTGCTCCTCTTTTCCCATATTTTTCTCTCTCTCCTTTGTCTCCATTCTTTTGCATCTATACCTCAATCTTCTGATCTTCCCTTTCTCTTCTGTCCTTTCCTTCCCTCCCAACTCCTGTCTCTTTCAGCATACTTCTCAGATATTCCAGCTCCATCACTGCCTCTGTGGCAGAGGAGGCTACAGACTGTACTCCGTGCTGTTATTACCAGGGGATTTGATGACCACTGAGTCAGCAGAGAGAGAAAGCGATGAAACCAAAGGAGGTCATCAAACTACCTGAGTATCCAAATAGAGGTTTTCTTACTGCTTTGATCAGCCATTTGTCTTTGGAGTGATTCATCTACAGTTTGGGTGTGAAAGCACTGTCGGCACTGAGTGATTAATGCTACAAAAATGTTTTTCCTAATGTGGCAAGGAACGGAGTGGTGAGTATTTAAAATATGTTTTCAGAATGGATAGATTGTTGGTTATTTCCCAGAGCAAAAACACTAGTTCTTTATAATAGAGGAATGGAAGTAGTTGTAGAGTTACTGATAGGTCATTATTACTGTTACTGTCTTAAGTGTAGTATTAAGTAAGAATTAAGAGGCAATTAAGTACAAAACAGCACAAGCAAGAACCAACTTTTATCCTGTAAATTACACCCACATAAAAATAGTCTGAATTTGCAAGTAGCTTTATTGTTCACTGGAAACCGTGAAGACAAGAAGTTCACATCCCATCTCATGAATCAAGTGGTATTAGTCAAGTTAGTCACTTAGTTATTTATGTTAAATCATGTGACATAACTTAAGTTACAACCTAACCATTAGATTTGATGCCTAAACCTAACCAAACCGCAACTGTTTACAACATTAACCATGTTTTTATTATTGTTACCATGATGAAAAAGGTCCAGTACGCCTGTCACTGTTTTCTAATGGTCATGTGTGTCGTTTTGAGAGTTACTGGCAAAGGACAGCTTCTGTTGTTTAGGTATGAGGACGTGTTGAAAAATGTTGATAGTAAAAGCTTTTCAGATATGTTCAACATAAATGTTTAATTGTTATACTAATAAAAAGGCAGCATGTTTAACCAACACAAATTACTTTTCAGTCTAACTTCTTCAGTCACATCATTCCAGAGCTAAGACAGAAAAGCCCATGATTTAACAGCAGTCTTTAACCTGGTCCTAAAGTATGTTCATATAAGCTATGAAATTTAAATAAAAGATAAAAATAAAGGCTGAGAAATATAACTAGAAGGCCAACGGGGAACTGTGAGCGTCCTGTCTCTCCAGCAGTGTAGCTTGGCATAGTTCTAAGAAAGTTGTTTTTGGTGACAATGGTGGCCAATAAGACAATAGCAGTGTGTTCGTTCTCATGCTCGCACACAGTAGGGTGTTTCTGCAACTATGGTCATTTTTAAGTCCCAGCAGTGAACTTTTGGATTTCTGTTCAAATTTGTCATGATGCTTGATAAATACATACACAGGGCTATTAGAATGGACATAAAAAATAATTACTAAATGTGATTTATTACAATTTATGAAGCATTTTATGGGTCCAAACACAACCTTTTGTTTTGTATTGTGTTTATATCTGCAAAATTTGCTAATTCATTTAAAATGACATGATTTCAAATTAAAGTGTCTCATAAAAATATTACTTTACACCATTTTAAAAATTTTATGGTTTACTGATCATTTATCATTTGTGACTAAATGTGACTGTCCCACACTTGAGTTACCCCGTCACTGAACAAATGCCATAGTGAATGTTTTTTTCAAAACCAAACAAATGTAGTTTCTGTGGAAACAGAAGTTAGCATGCGAGCACATGGATGACAGGTTGGGCTACCCACACTAGGTGACCCTCAAGATCAAGAAAAACAAGGTAAAGATCATGTTTTCTTAAGTATTTATTGTGCATTCTTACAAGAACAACTTCTTCCTGTCGACAAGATGGGATTTGAATGAGTAACATGGAATTTCCTTGAAGCAGGTCATGGCAAGGGACCAGCGGATGGTGTGGGAGTAGCAGTAAAGAGGACGGCAGATGCCCTAGTGGCAAAGGGGATGGACATAAAAAATGGGGCCAGATTGTATGAGGAGCTGTCAAAGGTCAAGTCATCCATGACACTCTTCAATGTCACAGATGAGGAGATATCAGACGTCCAGAGATCCCTGATTGATGATCTGCAGACAGTTAAAGGCACCATGAAGCTCCATTAGGTGTGTAATAATGCTGCACCATTAAA
Organism: Nannoperca obscura; assembly: GCA_036024295.1. Classification (NCBI taxonomy): domain Eukaryota; kingdom Metazoa; phylum Chordata; class Actinopteri; order Centrarchiformes; family Percichthyidae; genus Nannoperca; species Nannoperca obscura. The sequence continues at coordinate 9,522 of JAVQJL010067684.1, forward strand.
TTTCATGAACATTTTTTATATTTATTTGATAAATTAATGTGAACAAATACTTTCAGTAGACATTAAAACTATTGCCTCTGTCTTGTCTATACTGCCCTGTGGCTAAGATGTTTGAGAATTGCCAACATACTATATTTTGGCAGTAAATGAGCATCCTGGGCATCGGCCAAAACAGTGACATGATAGACTGGACATGATCGACTGGCATTATGCTGATAGATGAGGTGCAGTTACTTATTTGAGTAATTTAAGTAATTTAAATTTAAGTAAAACAACTTATTACTTAAGTAAATTTAAGTAATAGTTTGACTAACGTTATTTAAATAAAATCGGATTTATGAAGAGCAATATTATCAGTTTCTTTGAACTAATCAATTGTCGTTGCTTGATACTTTGACTGCATTTATATGACACTTCAATGTTAGCTAACGCTAGCTAGACAGCCATTTGTCTTGCTTTTACTGAGAGGCTCGGCAACGTCAGCATGGCTAAATTTGCTGCATGATAACGCTAACAATTAGTGAACTAGGCGTTCATTATTCACATGATAGCTGAATCAATGCGCTAATGTTTCAGCACAATAGATGAGACTGCACTGAAGGGGTTTGGCAGTGGCTTTAGACAATACTAAACTAATGTTAGACTGGAGATAATGCACATGAAATAAAGAACTGATATATACTGCTATATATGTATTCATAAGTTTGTGTATCATTGTAATTTACTGTGTTTTATCATTACAGTTTACCATTAAATACTGTTGGTATGCTTCTGTGGTCCCTACTATAAATTCCTTTTTGCCACTTCCTCTCTTTCCTTTTTGTACAATTCTCCTGTGGGAAACTGTGGCTGTCATTTATTTTGGCACATTTACTATCCTAATCCAATTAACCCAATCTTATTATTTCTCATATTTTCTCATTTTTGTTGTTGTGGTTATGTTAATTTCCTTTAATAAAGTTGTGTCAAACAAAACTAACTTCTATTTTATATATTTATTTATTTGTGTAGGAGGCTGAATAGTTAACATGGAGGCTCTGTTTCCCTGTTTATCAGCTATATCTTACTGGCTTTATTCCATGGTTAATATTGTGACACCTTTTTGTACAGTTGCCCAGTGGGAAAGGAGCTGGAGCAGACTGTGTAATTAACATGAAGGTCCTGTTTCCCCACTTGTTTATCAGAATAAATGGAGGTCAAGTGTAAAGAGATGCTGGTGTCTCTATGCTTTCTAGCCAACACAATGCAGAAGCCCGCCGGTTGCATTTGTTTGTCATCTATAGCAGGAGGGTTGCTAGTTTGAAACCCACTTAGAAAATCTGGATGCTGAGAAAGCACTCTTGCCATTTAGTGCTCAAGAGCAAGGCTCTTGCAACCCTTAATGAGGCAGACTGCTGTTGTAACAGGCATTTCTCAGAGCAAATATGCAGAACATAATGTGATATGATAATGTCCCTACATGAATAAAAATTTAAAAGGACAGAGGAGATTTAGGTTAAGCACATGAAAGCGGTTATCTTGAAACATGATATACTAGTATATTATGTTAAAGCAGTCTTGATATAATGGATACAACCTGCAGTTATTTTTTAATTTGTTACTGTTTTGCTCAGTCTAATACCTGAGAAACTAACACAGCTTATATCTTGTCTTTAGCCTTTCTGTTTCACATCAAAAACAACTAATAATACTAGTCTTGTTACACTGTGCACATTTGATGAAATGTTATAATCCCGGCGGCAGTTGGCTGCAGGGTTGTCTGCGTCCGTCCTATTACAGTGTTCCCTGTTCATCAGGGTTTTCTTTCTGTCCTGAGGGAGAGAGGCTGCCTCTACGTCTCCATGCATACAAAAGGCGTCCTCTCCTCACAGCGCTGCTGCCAGTTGGCCGATCGATTGCATCACTTAACTCCTCTCCAAGGTGCTGTGAACTAGTGTCACCAGCCCGCGTGCCCGCTGCAAACTACATTAACTAATAAACCGTCTTCTTCTGCGGGACACGTCTCCAATATGTAGGCGAAACACCACCTAAGCAAAGGCGTCATAGCTCATATAGAAACATGGGTTTGGAGAGGTACACCAGTGAATACTGCATAGCCATGGCAACAAGACAGAGCCAAGCCTACACCCTGAAGAAAAACACTTCCTCCAAGGGTCTTTGGTTTGGACAGCGGCTGCTTATGTAAAATGAGTCTCCAGTAAAAAGACTATCGTCCCACTAAGACTATTATGTTTTATATTATATACTATTTATTTAGAAATCATACTTCCCTTAATACTTCTGCACCAGGCATCCTGTAGGTTTTGAGTATTTTAAAAGGATGCTTTGCAGCGCTGTACAACCAAAAGAACCCACTCTTTGGTACTTTACAGAACCCTTTATGTTGAGAGTGTAGGAGGGAATAAAGAAGGACGAGTCGTTGATGTCACAGGAGTTGCTGCCAGGATGTGGAAATGTCCCCACAATGGACAGAATGATTAGTCACTTAAAGCAGAAAGAAACAAAGAAGTAGTCAAAAAAAAGTTGACTAGGTTGTTCTGAGGTTTTCCCAAATGGGTCACACCATAGCTCCTCCTCCACCATCCTCTGACAGAGTTAGGCCAGCGGGAAGAGGAAGCGGTGACTCGGTGGTAAAAGGTGATTTATACGCTGCGTAGGATGCAGATGCCGGAAGGATCGCAGAGGCAAGGGCAGAGGAGGAGGAGACATGAAAAACGGGAACAGTAGAGAAGAAAATGGGAGAAGAGGGAAAGAGGATGATACAGATATGGCAGGAAAATAGAGAGATTTGGTCAAAGTCAGAATACAAGAAAAGGAGAAATTACAAGAAAGGAATAACGGGATGGACGGGGAATGGGAGGAAATGCAAAGGCATAGAAACAAAAGACGGGGAAAAGCAGCAGCAACAGAGGACCTCAAGAGAAAAATACAGAGGAGATATGGGACGATTGAGAGGTCAGTAGAGGACATGAGACGTGAGTTGAGGCAACAAAGATGGAAAGAGGAGGATGAAGAGAAGAGGGCATTAGATGGACACTAGGGAGAGGAGAGGGATGAAGAGATGTGATGTGGAGAGCACAGAGAGGACAGGTGGTGCGTTCAAATGTACATGGTACTGAAGCAAGGATGACAGGATTCGTCAGGGCGTTTCTCCAGAGGTGAATCACCTGAGCCGAGGACCACGACAGCCCCGGCAGCTGAAAACGTCAAGTCTGACCACTGCAGCAGGTCTACATATGTTAGCTCACAATTCAGTGATACAAGCATGAGAATGGAAGCTCAGGCTGAAAACCCACATCATTTAGAAATTGTAGATATTTTGGTCACGATTTCATATTTTCATACATAACCTGATTATATTTTTCACAAAAGCCAACATCAGGACAGAACAAATCTTTGATCTTCATCTACTTTATTCCCCTTGTTGCTCTCTTGCTGGTGCCAGAAATCGATGTCAAATGATTTTTAACTTCACCACAATAACGTGAGGGGACGCATTTGCAAATATTGCAGATCTAAGCCTTTGCATTATCACTGTAAAAGTTCAAAAATCTATTAGAGTGACGTGATATTAACTTCCAAAATCTGCAGTCTCCTGCAAAGCTGCATTAATACAGCATAAGACAAACCCTAGGTTCTCACTTTCCCAAAGAGACCATTAAGACTTCACACACTCGAGCAAACCCACACACCTAACACATTAAACGTGACAAGTAAATGCCCCAGCAGTGGCAATAAATGGACTCCTAAACTTTGGATTCAATACAGCATACTAAATGAGAAAAATAAATTTTCCCCCTGTGCATGGGCTGTAGTGCTGCAGTAAGCTGTTTCAGGACAGCGCTCACTCTGACCTATCCACATAAAGTCCAGAGGCAGACATAAATAACGGGCCAGCGTGTTGGAGAGGACAGCTATTGATTACTGAGGGAGGCTGGATGACATCGGAGCCTGACTCTGTTTGGGTATCTTCTAAATAGGACACAATCAGTGCACACACTGAGACACATGAGACCCAAATACATGCACAAGCTATGTGTTTTATAGTTAAATTATGTGCAGATGTCTACTATCATATTTCACTGTTCAGTTGCCTACTTCTAAAGCAGAGACCAGTTTCCTTCAAGATCAACAGATTTTTAAAAAGAAAATATAGGACTGTGATGAAGCTGCATCTCCATTACTGTTAACATCAACCTTTTTGTTTATACCAAGAGTATTATAACCTATGTTTTATGTGTACTGTTATAATATGAATGGAATAACAAAAAACTTAAGACATGTATAGCACAAAGTTAAGTGTATTTGTTTAAAGACATACCTACAGGAATACAAGGTAAGGAAAGGAACTGATTGTGTCCTATTTAGAAGACAAAGGAAAGCCTTTGTCGGAGCCATGACAGGAAGACGTCACCTGAATCCTCCAAGAGGCCTGTCTCACCTGAGAGCCATTTAGGTGATGAAGACCGGTGCTGATTGGTCTGCTGAAATTGAAGGGAGGACCTTCACCACTGTTAGATAGTTGGACATGTTTAGAAGACAGCGTGAAGAGTAGGTAGAGAAGAGAAGTGTGTGGAAGGTACAGTCAAGCAAAACTATTCCTTCATACCTCTGGCAAATGTACAAGAGGCCATGTACAAGCATCATTGTGGAAAAAAATATTTCTCAGCTTTTATTTACATTTGAACAAAAAGTGGCATGTCCAAAATGATTGATACCCTTTGCAAACTGTCCTAATTACCGTGATTCATTGGGAAAAGCTGAGAAATGTTTTTTTCCACAATGATGCCTCTTGTA
>JAVQJL010067688.1:0-10936 GCA_036024295.1 Nannoperca obscura
GTCTAATCAGCATCTTGACATGCCACACCCGTGAGGTGGATGGATAATCTCGGCAAAGGAGAAGTTCTCACTAACACGAATCTAGACAATTTTGTGAACAATGTTGGAAAGAAATGGGCATTTTGTGTACATAGAAAAGGTTTTAGCTCTTTGAGTTCAGCTCATGGAAAATTGGAGCAAAAACAAAAGTGTTTATATTTTTGTTCAGTGTATGTGAGAAGCATTTGAAAGTTAGCTGGGCAAGGTGGAGCTCATTTTAACTGCAGCCATCTTTGACTCAAGCCTATTAATCAAATCTAAACCTAAACTAAATTATAACTCCGTCAAAAGCCTTGTTCTTAGTCTTTCACATCCAACCTGGAAGTGTACATAAACCCACTCACTATTGTAAACACACCCTTGACCTTGTTCTCGTCTATGGCGTAGAAATTTCCACAGAATCCTCTCTCATCGGACCATTTTAATTCCTGTTACTGGACTACATGCCACTAGGCAAACATTCCTACACTAAATGTCTATCTAACACTGCTGTAGCTAAATTTAAGGAAATGATTCCATATCCATATGATCCATGTCTCAATATAACAGATGACTATTATACTAACTTTAGTCACTCCCAAATTGATCATGTTGTTGATAGTGCTGAAGGCTCACTGAGAATGTCACTCGACTCTATTGCCCCTCTAAAAAAGAAAATTATAAAACAGAGGAGGATAGCTCCATGGTACAACCCGCAAATTAAAACAAACATCGCGAAAACTTGAAAGAAAATGGCGTTCCACTAAATTGGCAGAATCACGTTTAGCCTGGCAAGACAGTCTTAAGAATCTATAGCCCTCTGTAATGCCAGAGCAGCTTACTACTCATCATTAATAGAGGAAAATACGACCAATCCCAAGTTTCTGTTCAGCACTGTAGCCATGTTTTCCTATAGATCTCAGAAGAAAAAACTTCATGAGCTTCTTTAATAATAAAATTCTAACTATTAGATTCAAAATTCAGGACCTCCTGCCCTCAGCTGGTACAGACTTATCTTCAAACACAGGAATATTAGAAACAATTGTAAAACCTGATATACATTTAGACTGCTTTTCTCCCATCAACCTTAATCAACTAACTTTAGTGATGTCTTCATCAAAGCCATCAACATGTTGTATTAGACCCCGTCCCAACTAGGCTGCTTAAAGAAGTTTGACCATTAATTAGAACTTCTTTACTAGATATGATCAATCTGTCCTTATTAAAAAAGGCTATGTGCCACAATCCTTTAAAATAGCTGTAATTACACCTCTTCTTAAAAAGCCCACTCTTGATTTAGGGGTTTTATCAAATTATTGACCTACATCTAACCCTCCTTTTCTCGCTAAGATCCTTAAAAAAGTAGTCGTCAGTCAGTTGTGTAACTTTCTACACCACAATAAGCTTTCAGTCAGGATTCGGACTACATCATAGCACAGAGACAGCACTGGTCAAAGTTACAAATTACCTTCTAATTGCATCAGACAAAGGACTTGTCTCTGTACTTGTCCTATTAGATCTTAGTGCTGCATTCGATACCATTGACCATCACATTCTATTACAGAGACTAGATGCATGCGCACCAAAGTTAGTCAGAGTTTCACAAGGTTTTGTGCTCGGACCAATTCTATTCACCTTATATATGCTTCCTTTAGGCAATATTATCAGGAAGCACTCCATACATTTTTATTGTAATGCCGATGATACTCAATTATATTTAACGATCAAGCCTGATGAAACCAATAAATTAGCTAAACTTCAAGCATGCCTCAAGAACATAAAAACATGGATCTCCTGCAATTTTCTAATGTTAATCTCAGACAAAAGAAGTTTTTGTACTTGGCCCTGAACACCTCCAAATCACACTATCTAAAAATATTGTTTCTCTAGATGGCATTGCCCTGGCCTCCAGTGACACCGTAAGGAATCTTTGATTGAGTTATCTTTGATCAGGATATTTCCTTTAACTCTCACATAAAACAAACTTCAAGGACTGCCTTTTTTCACCTACGTAACATTGCAAAAATCAGGCACATTCGGTCTCAAAAAGATGCAGAAAAACTAGTCCATGCATTTGTTACATCTAGGCTGGATTATTGTAACTCTCTATTATCAGGCTGCACCAATAAGTCCCTTAAGACTCTCCTGCTGATCCAGAACGCTGCAGCACGTTTACTGACAAGAACCAGGAAAAGGAATCATATTTCTCCAGCTTTTCTATACTGGCTCCCTGTAAAGTCCAGGATAGAATTTAAAATCCTTCTCCTCACCTTTAAAGTGCTTAATGGCCAGGTACCATCATATCTCAAAGAGCTTATAGTACCTTATCACCCTACTAGAGCACTGCACTCTCAGAAAGCAGGGTTCCTTGTGGTTCCTAGAGTCTCTAAAAGTAGAGTGGGACTGCCGTTGTTGCTATTATTATTGCTGTCATTATTAGTATTGCTATTAAACTTCTACCTTTTTTTTTGGATTAATTTTGGCATCAATACCATTAACTCATCTACTACTTTACCTCGCTATGTAGAACTGTACTGTACTACTGTATGTTCTCCTTCCTCCTGCTCCTCCCCCTTTCAACCCAACCGGTCGAGGCAGATTCTGCACGAGGTTTCTACCTGTTAAAAGCAGTTTTTCCTTGCCATTGTTGCCTAGTGCTGCTCATGGTGGGAATGTTGGGTCTTTGTATGTGTGGGAGTTGGTCTCAACCTGCTCCATGCAAAAGAGTGCCCTGAGATAACTTTGTTATGATATGGCGCTATATAAATAAAATTTAATTGAACTATCTTCTAAAGGATTTGTAGTTTTTAAGATGACTAGGAAAGGTATTGCACAATATAACATTACAAAACTTTATGAGGCTCAAATAAAGACATTAAGTAGTAACTCTTGGGGCAGCCGGCCCCAAGAGTTACGTGTACCAAACCGTAAAAAAAAGAAAGTAGTGCTGCGTGAAAAGGGCATTACACAGACCCAGGAATTCTTTGAATGGGTCAACTTTGATAGAGAGCTGGTGGAGGGTTACCTAAACAACTCTGAAGAGGGTCTGATTGAGACCCCTCAACACAACATCACTCGTGATAAAAGATGGTTTCTGAACATTTTTCTAGTGGTGTACCACAAGAGACGTCTGTTTGCTTACGGAAATAACTTTTTGGCTATTAGAATATATTGAAAATACACTGTATGGACAAAAGTATTGGGCTGCTCCACTTAATCATTGAATTCAGGTGTTTCATTCTGTTCATTCTACATTACATCCATTCATGGTTAAAAAAAAAAAACAACTAAAAATCCTATCAGAGAGAACCCTCTCGGAACAATAAAGAGGTGTTTGGTTTCCCCGGGGACTCTTTTGACCGCACACATTGGTGGTTGGAGACAGGAGAGCACAGGTAAGGGTTACAGCTTATACCATTACATTCCTTACTACTTTGGCAATGCACCTTAATCCTAAAGCAGCTGCGCTCAATTCACTCAGGTAATTCTGCCATAAAACATACCTTGAGAGCTCCACTGATAATATTATTGTCTTTCCCCAGGTGGCAGAACCAATCCTGACTCCTGGCATCTGGAATAAACAATCTTGCGCATTTAGCGGGTGTAGCAATGGTTTACTCTCCTAGTTCCTATATATGGAGCTTTTTTCCTATCTTTAATCAAGAGCATGGTCTTTCAGTTTGAGAGCAGTCTTTATTGATTTCATGTTCAGATTTTCAAATACTCTCTCTCAAAACCCTGCTCTCACACTCAAAATGTCCCTGCTTGCGCTTGGGTTTGCTCTGCTTAATTAAATTGTCCGTGCTTGCACTTGGATTTGCTCTGCAGCATACACTTTAACTGTATTGAAGGCCAAATTCCTATCCACTAGCTGCTGGAGAAAAGAGAGCACATGAGGCAGGGAGCATACAGTGGGCTCCAAACTCTTCCACACACCAGCGCTGGAAAGCTGTCCATTTGGTTGTAGTAGACGCAGACCATGACCTGCCTGTGCGCTCCGGGTATATCAGAATCACTGAGAACCGCTCCACTCACACCCGATCTAAGAACCACGAGACCAGCGATACCGGCAGAAAAGCATACAGGAGTATTGTGGGCCACGGCTGATGCGCAAACGCATCCACTCCCAGAGGAGGATCATCCTCAGAGAGAACCAGAGAGCGCACTGCGCGTTTTCGCCAGTGGCGAACAGATCCACCTCCGCCACACCGAACCTGATTTATAATCACATTGGGGTGGAGGCTCCAATTCCCAATGACGAGGACCCCCCCTCAACATAATATCTGCCCCTCTGTTCAGCTCATTGGGAATATACGCACCCTTATTGGAGAGCAAGTGTGCGTGTGCCCAGCACAGCAGCTGCCTGGCTATGTTCAACAGCTGGGCAGAACACACACCCCCCTGGCGATTTATGTAGGCTGCTGTGGCCTTGTTGTCCGTGTGAATCAGCACGTGATGACCGCGCAGCAGCAGGGCGAAACACTGGACCACTTTCCACACCGTGAGCAGTCCCGTTGCGTTTATGTGGAGAGACATGCGCTCCAGCCACTGTCCACCCACAACCCGAGTCAGGCACGCACCTCCCCATCCCGAAAGAGATGCGTCCGTAAACACTGAGATGTGCGACGCAGCTCTGCCCAGCAGAACTCTTGCTGACAGGGTGCAAGGATTTTTCCAGTATGCTAAGTCGTAGCCTACTGACTGAGGAACAAATACCATGCACCTCCGGTGGCGCATGGGGTCGACACGCAGACGAATGAACCATCTCTCCAGCCGCCTCATATGTAGGAGGCCCAGAGGAACCACTGCATGTCACGTGGACATCATGCCCAATAGACAGAGAGAGCTGTCACAACATTCTGCTGCGTGACGCAGCAAAATGTGGATACTCGGGGGCCAGCGGCTCATCCTCGTCCATGAACAAATCCGCCCTCCGCTGTTTCTCGGCCAGGGGCAGGAGCCAAGCCGGCATGTTCCGTTCCAAGACAAGTCTCACACCTGAGCCCTTATATTAAAATCAATTCTACAGGCTTTGAAAAAGCATGGCCACTATCCTAGTGACTAGCAGATATAAATGGATTAAATTTGTAGACCTACAAAATGTTGCAAGCTAGTTTGCAGTTGTTGTTTTTTCTTTGTGGATTTTCTCAGCAGGTTCTTATGGAAGAACCGCAGTGGTTACAGTTATTTTTAATGCAATTATACTATTTTGTTATCTTGTGAAAACCAAAGGGTGATTTCTCTAAATGATTGCCATATATTAGTTACTTTCATTAAGTTAATGTGTGAATGTTTTTTCCCCTCAATAGCCTGTACGGGACCCCACACCAAAAATGATTATAACGGGAAACTTGTTCGGAGAATCTAGCATTGCTGTCCATCTCAATGGCGAGGACCTGCTTTCAGAACAACTTACCGACATTACCATGGCTGCAGGTATATTTAAAAATTTTAAAGTTATATATGCAAAACATAAATGTTCCTTCAGACATTGTTGAGCATTGAGGAGGGTAGCATCACGCGCTCTACAACTGCGAACGAGCTGCATTGGCTGCAACGTAATCCTTGTGGGGAATTGTGCCTAGGAAAAGTCTGTCCACTAAAAGTGCTTGTTTTTTTCACTGATTCAGACTGTTATTGTGTCTGACAACATCGTGTTTCCAAAGCTCAAAGGGAGAATGCAATTCCACCATTTTTGGGATCACATGAAAGTAGGTGTTATTTTATGCTGCTGGCCGTGGGTGCACAGTTGCCTATCCTATGCTCCATTAATGGGAGGATGCATTGGTTTTGGCAAGTTGTAAATCCTAAATACATATCAAGGAGTCAATACAGTCTATTAGAGTAGTAGACCACAACCAGTGCAAGGGCCCACAAATTATACAGTGCATGTAAACCAGCAATGTTGTTCAACAATTGTCATATCAAGGTATCATTAAATGAATTAATTTAAATATAGAAATGGATGACGGTGGAAACCACATAACACTAGAAGGTGAATGTGTGTTCAGGTGTATGGTTGTTGTCCCACATTCAGCAGCATCCCCTACAGGAGCAAAGCTAGTGCTAGCTATCATGCTCTTGAATTCCAATGTGTTTTTTTGTTTATTTGTGAAGAAAAAAAAAAAAAGGGAAACTTGCCAAACGTATATACCTATTTGGCAGCAGCAGCCTTTTTCTGTGGCATGGTAGCTAGTGTATAAAGATAATGTTGGCTGAAACATTGCCTAGTGGCTTCTTCTTCCAAATGGGTTTGAACGTTAATGGTTTGCATACTCTATACAAACATAGTCGCAGAGTGCAATGGTGGTGAACTACAGCCATACTGCCATTCATAAGATAATTTGTCTACAGTTCTGACTGTAGCTGTCATATACATGCACATACATGAAGCCAAACAGCAGGTGGAGAGGCCGACACAGTCCGTGTGCCCAAGAACTACCACTTTGCACTGGTCGATGCACTTGCACAATTAAAATAGGGATCTTCTACAGTTCTGCTACTGAAATTTGACTCTCAATCAGTAGGTAGCTATGTTTTAGAATTTATCTCCAGCTATTTGAATGGAGAGGCCATTTTCCAAGCATCTAAAATTCTGAATTGCATTCATGATGTTTTGAGGAGTGAAATGGTTTAATTCATAAAGACCTGGTAACTTTTTCTGACGTGTCCTTTTTGACCTTTTCTCCCATCTTCTTTCGTTTTGAGCCACTACTTCTTCCCCAGGCTGCAACAGGCACTTCATCCTCTGAAACTACTAAAACAGTTATAATGTACATTATTAGATTTTTAAGGTTTACAATGTAGATGTAAAATGACGAAATACTCACCTTTGGTAGCTTGCAGTACAGTCACTTCTTCCTGCAAATCACAAAGACTTGATTATTTTTAACTATTTTAGAAATGTTTTTATTTTTATTTCTAAAATAAATGTTTCTGAAACTGGAAGAAATAAGAATAATGTACCATCATTTCAACTGTGCAATCCATAGATTCTATTTGTGTGGTATTTGCCTCCCTCACCAGATCCTTTTCAGTCACTTCAGAAATCACAAGTGATTCCTCTGTGAATAAGAGACTCTTGGATAAAGCTGAGAAGCAGAGTAAAACATGCAGTATTTGAATGCTTAGATAAAATTTACTAAAATAAAATTTGTCAAATAATTTTGCAGTGCGGTCTACATAATTACAACATAAATAGATGGAACATTGACAATTTCAAGAGGATTAAAAATAGAACACAATACTGTCTTGGGAAATATATCTGTCTTGCTCTACAGTGCAGCTTCTGTTCTGTTCTATCTTACCACTCAAATTCATGGCCTGGATCTTGCTGGCAATATTGGTCCTCTGGTTGGGCCCACCAACGCTCTCCACCTCCCACAGCAGGTCTGTGTCTCCTGGATATTGACACAGGTATTTCTCACACACTAGGAACAAAGAGGAGTATATTAAGTTTACAGTAATGTACTGTTTATAATTTTATTAAATACAAACACTGCTGACTGTGAGAAAGATTCACGCTCTACATATCAGTAAGGTGCACTAGCTGCAGGGTGGACTCATGTACCTTTATACATCGATTTTGTGAGGGGGTACCTCAACCCCAGACAGTCCTCTTTGGATCTGAGCACAAAGTCCTCCAGCATCTGGAGGCCAATGCCTTTACCACGCTGACATTTTCTAACAAATATGGAATTCATCACAGGGAGCTGATAGCTTCTGGTCGAAAAAGAATTGCATAAGCTTCCTACAAGGGACAAAAATAAGAATAGTCATAAACCAGTAGTGTGTCACACATGGACTAAACTATATATTGTATTGATATAAACATATCTCCAAATGTTTTTTGGGCTGCACAGTCTCGAACACCACACAGTGGTTGAAACAACTAGCGGTAAGCAGAATTTGCATTTAGAAGATCATCAGCACACACAGTTTTGCTCTAAAACCCTTAGAAATATTTCTTTAAAATGTGGTTGTTTTTCATAATAGATACCAACTGAAAGTATACTACATACCAAAGAACAAGATAACAGTTGAGATATATATGGAGATAAATACATTTCACTTCACATTAATCACCTGATGGTTTAACTGAGTAGAAGCCAACAGCCTCTCCATTATTCCAGAAGATTTTTGCATTATCTTTTTCTCCATGGCAGAGGAAGGGAAGCTCCTCAGAGCTCATCTCCTTTGCTCTATAGATGACACGATTAAGGATGTATAAAACTATTCTCTCTCCTACTGTCTCCACCTTAGGGACACACACAGAGAAACATGTTATTCTTAATATAATAGCACTCTATGTTTCAGTTTTTTGAATTAGAAACAGACCCACTGTCAGCACTGTGAATTCCTACTAGTGTAATAGTGCAGCAGTAATGATCACTGTGAAAAACACTTTTTCATACTGGTCAGTGGAGAATGTACAGAGCGCTCTGATTAGAATGAATGAGTAGTAAGAGAGTAGATTTAATACCTCCACAACTCCATCTCGAGCAGGGTCTGCTGTCTTGAGAATGTTGTCTACGGACCACCACTGGTCCAGCAGGTATAGAGCCACGGCAGTGAATGGGTCACTGGGAGAGAAGAGGGCCAAGATCTTCTGTTTATCACTGGATCCATACAGAGGGACAAAGCCCACACTGGAAATGTCTATGATAACCTGAAAAAAAGATAGAAAGCTCAGTACACAAAATACAATAGTATTCGACCACACCTCACTCCATGCGTATGATTTCATACTAATGATAAACAGATAATGAAAAAAAAACTCAACTAGTTTTTAACCACTGACACCATTGTCTCAACAGAAACAAGTCTAAACCTATATCCTATGTCCTCAGGTGTTGATGATGTTCCTACTTGTTTAGACTTGAGCTAGAGAATAAAGCTGAATTTATGCTTGACACAAGGGGCTGAGGCTGTGGTTACAGGAGTCCGACTGTAGATACCTACGGCATTGGTTTTGATTTAAAGTACAGCATTCAAGGGCCATATTTATTGAAAACAATAATTTTAAGATTAAGATTAAGATTATTATAAACTCGGAGAGGTAAAATAAAAGCTGTAAAATCACAAGGTTGCTTACTACTGCCATTCCTCTAGCACCCCCACAACAAGATGGCCTCTCAGTTTAACAAGCCAGTAAGAATTTGATCCGTTTGCTACGTCAAAACCGGATAACCGAAAGTCATGGAGATACAAATGTGTATAGCCCTGCCTGCTTTTTTTCTACATGAGCCATTGAGACAAGTGCAAAGCCGGACAGTGTCTATGTAGCTGAAAACCGCTAGCGAAAAGTGCATTATTCCTGGCTGCAGTACATCCAATAAATCACTACACAGTCTCCCAAAAGAGAAGAATGTAGCAAGACAAGTGGATGGATTTTATTTTTGGAGACTTGCCTCAACCTATCCCGAGTTAGTCTTTTCGGGTGTGTACATAACATTTTATTCTGTTGACTATATGATGCTGGAGTAGTATCCTAATTAATAGAAAAGAAAGGATCCATTTCAACAATCCGGGACCCTTCCACAAACAGACAGTATAAACGAACTTGTGTCACTGGTAACTGTACACTATTGACAGACGGATTTGTTAGCTGTTGTCTTACAGAGCAAGGACTTTGGCATTAGTCTTGACAGTTTTAGGTACCACTAGTGTTTTAGCTGCAGTGTGCAGGCTAATGGTAATCTAGCGGAGTGAGTGACTGGATGAGCGAGAGTGAGGGAACGGCGGTGTGGCTACTGTCAGGGCGGATAGGTGTATTGGTCAGTACAGAGCTGGTCGGGAGAACAGTATTAACTTTGAATGAAAGTCTGCATGTATATTATGATCCACATTTTACAATAAAAATAAATTATGCAGCCTCTTTAGCAAAGCACAGTTCCTAAATTTTGTGTAGATACATTTTGCTTATTGTAGAGACACAAATACCGTTACCACCCTATCACCACCCCGACCCATTTCCTAACGTATCTAAATTTATTCTTAGGAATCCATTAGACATTGTCTAATGGACATTGACCTGGGAGTATTATCATTACTTGGCCTGACCGATCTCCTTCCAAAAAGATCTTTACGGAACTTTCCAAGGACACTGAAATATCACATCAGAAGTTGAGGTTAGGGAAACTGAATATTTTTTAGTTAGCGGTAAAGATTTATTTCCTTTACATTTATGTTTATAATGGCTAACAATTCAACTTTGCACACAGTTTGTCATGTATCATTTTGCTATCTGTAATGTTAGAGATACAATTTACTGTATCCAAATGTAAAATATTGCTTCAAATTCCCTTGGTACATTTTGTTATTGTAACAGTACATACATATGAATTGTGGGAAAACTAAACCCTCACCACCAAGCATCCTCTTTTGAGGCCTTCCACCGCTTTGTCATCTGCTTTTTAAACTGCAGACTTTCAGCTTTAATTTGACGGTATTTACATCGAAATCAGGTGAACGGTGTAGGAATTACAACAGTTTCTATATGTGCCTTCCACTTTTTAAAGGGACCAAAAGTAATGGGACAAACTAAACAATCATAAATCAAACTTTCACTCCTCAGAGAGGGTCTTTAGCACAGGTGGAAACATTGTCACCTGCCAGCAGTCATCTCTGAAACCAGACCATGTGAACAGGCTGGTGTTTCTGGCTAAAAACCTTGAAAAACCCTGAAAAAAAAACTTAACAAAAATCCAACAGCCCTAAGATGTTTGCCAAAATAATAATTTTATGTTAATAAATATTTTTATTTTATTAATATAAAATAATTATAAATTGTAGGTAAGCATTTATTTTCAGTTACTTCTGTACCATGACTGTGGTCCAGCCTTCTCATTGGACTGAGTTACTGAGAGAAGTATGGCCAATACTTTGTTTAACAAAATGTTCATTATAAAGAGTTTTA
>JAVQJL010067705.1:0-21078 GCA_036024295.1 Nannoperca obscura
ACTCTGTTTCTGGACACACGGTTTGACACTTTTCGCCCTTTGGATTTACCTGTGCATATTCCCTGTCTGTACCTCTGCCTCGTTGTTTTATTACTCTGTGCTTGGCTTTAGATTTCGCAGTAAAGACCTGAAACTTGCCTTATCCCTGCCTATTGTGTGGTTCCTGCTCCTGGGTCTCTTCTGGTGAATTAGTCATTACACCTGTGCCTCCTGTTTTCTTAAATCCACCTTGATGTTGAGCCCATGCAGAAACCTAATACATAAACATGCCGTATGTCTGGTCATAAATAGTTACTGCATATGCAGCTAATAAAAGCAAATACCATAAATGCCATTTTATTCAAAGCAAGTCATAAATGTAAAAACCGGTCTGTGAGAACTCATGCATCTTGTCTGAACATGCAATCTGTTGGCTTGAGAGATCCCTAGCTGGAATGGTCACAATTGCTCCATACAGCCACTCCTCCTCACAGCTTGCCTTTGATTCCTGTTGAATAGACGCCATGTCATACTGCGTATATGGGAAAGGCTAACTGCAAAGAACCCTCTGAGTTCCAATCTTTATTCTGTCAGTGAGTGCCTGTCTTTCATGAGTGTCATCAAATTTTTCAACTGCACAAATGGTATAAACACAGGCTAAAATCGGGCTGTATAAAAGGAATAGAAACAGACCAACAATCATCATTATCATCAACTTTATTGGCAGACTCAGGGTCCATTAAAGAAAAACAAGCGTATAACACAACAATCTTTATTACTACCTTTATTTGATCTTTGTATACATTTGATGGTTTTAATGTCTTCCTAAATGCAGTTCAAATACTGTTTTGCCGCCCAAATCTGGTACAGGTATTCATGATTCTCAGACAATGATGCTAATTACTTTTGCAATCCGCTTACTTTTCATCTAGGGGCCATCATAAGGTTGATATTATTTGTAATTACTGGATAGAATGACATAAATGTGGTCCAGACATTAATTAGAGAGCAGAGTAGAGGTGAATGAGGGTTGCAGCTGCATTTTGAATTTGATCAACCAAGAACAGAAAATTCCAACTTAATCAAGCAGGAAACAAATCTTGGACTGAGAATTACAGTTCTCTAAATTTGATGAGATGAAGGTGTTGTACCCTTTTCTAGTTCCTCATGGAGTGTATCCCAGTTTTTTTTTAACTGAGAAATTAAGCAGAAAATTAGGACTCAAAACCAAACAATTTTTTCATCAAGCAAGGTGAAAAAATGACCAGATTATTCAATACATTTGACAATTAACACAAACTATCCCGTAGGTTTGCAGCCATTTCTATAGTGGGTCTATTTGCAGCACATTTGCCATGTTACATTGCTTTAAATGGGTCCTTCACAGGTCTCACATTTACTTAAATCTGTGGGGCATAATTAACTTAACATAATCAACTGAAAAAGGAGTGGCACCATTAAAACCAATTTCCTGTCATGTTTTGTTTCATGTTTTGCCATTTCATGTTTTGTGGTCTAAAGAAGTCATCTTTTGGGAGAAGACATCTGTGTTTTGCGCTCCTTCTTTGTCACTTCAACAGTTATCACCATGAAGACACAAAGATCGGGTGGGTCTCAAAATGGTTTGCTGGTCAGTAGGTGGGGTTTTTCTCATGAAGACAGCTACTGCATTTTCTTAATTCAGACCCCTTTACATTTTTCACTCTTTGTTTTATTGCAGCCATTTGCTAAAATCAAAAAAGTTAATTTAATTTCTCATTAATGTACACTCAGCACCCCATCTTGACCGAAATAAACAGAAATGTAGAAATTTTTGCAAATTTATTAAAGAACTGAAATATAACAGGGTCTGAATACTTTATATATATGTTTTATATATATATATATATATATATATATATATTCCCTTTTCTAGAACACCTCCTTAGCCACATTATCTACTGCTGTTCGTTTACTAACAAAATAAATTAATGTTAACCCCGCCACCTGCTCTCCAGTTAAACTGTTTTCTCTCCTGGGAGGTTCAAATGCCGAGCAGTCAGTGTCACAGCAGGGTAAACATAAGTGCAGCTTAAACAATCAGCTTTACTGGCCGTACTTACAGTATGTGTGCACACTTGGAATCTGATTCCAGTTTTAAGTCACTATGTACTTTTTGCACAGAAACCATTTACAGTGAGATAGGAATAGACATAAAGCTAAAAACAAGGACAACAAAGCTCAACAAAGATAAGTGAAAGTAAACATACAAGTAGGGGAAAAATAGTACAATGACCAAAATAATGACCATCTACATGCAATGTATATAAACAAGTCACATGTTCTGTAGGTTGTTAACAAATACAAATAGTACGAAGGAAATGAATAACGATTAATAAAGGTTAACTTTGATTTAGTGGTGACAGTTTGCGAGCCATGACAGTTATCTCCAATGCTTGCGCAAATAGCTTACCTAAATCAACAAATTTTATTATCTTTTTGCTATGAGTCCATTCAGTTTCCATTTTCAGTTTCAGCTTTTATTAGTCATATATAGGTTGACACAGCATCAACAATAGAATGAAATGTGTTGGGCTAGTAAAAAAGGTCAGCTTTGGAGTGAGAGCAAAGAGCATAGAATAAGACAAATAAATAGATCAACTATAATGGAGTAGAACTATCAAAATAAATATATAACAGTTAAAAGTAAAACTGACATGTAAAGGCCAGTGAAGCAAAGGATCAGTATTTTTCTGCTACAGTAATTTGTTAAACAGTTTACTCATCCTTATTTAACTCTTTTTTATATTACAGCTAAACTGTATCATGTACTGTTTTTTTATTTTATATGGGACAATATTATTGTGTGCGTCCCCAGAAATCAATTCACTGTACAGAGGTTCACCACCTACTCAACTGGGAACTGATTTCAGACAAAGCCATTGGATTTGGGTCCAGGAGAAAGGTAACAGGGTAGAGGAGAAGCTAATTACTTTCACTGTAGTTTTGCCTCTATGTATGTGACTGATCTGGAGGATGCACACAGGTCAAAGTGTTTCTCATTTAATTTCAAAGTTTGACTGATGTTTATGATTACACTTAAATAGGACTTTTCATGTGCCCCTTAACTTTCTTCCTCCTCATATTTATTAAGCTAAGTTCATTAATCAATGTGTTTTCTATCATGTGGTTTTAATTGAACAAATAAACACTAATCACTTTAGTGACTTGAAATAAAAATCTGCAATTATGGTTTTAATTCAAATTACATTGGGTAATCATGTAGAAGCTTACAGTGACCATCTCTTACATATATTTAGGATGATTTGGGTGAACAATGATGCATCAACTTTCCAGTGATTGTAATATTTCCATTGAAACAGCACTTTATCTTCCTCCCTGTTTGTCTTTGTATGCCTTTCACATCTCGTTGATGTAGTCCAAATTGGATAGTCGTCAAACCATAAACAATACTGTTTTTCTTCCTCAAAACTTTTTTTCAGATGAGAGGCAGCAATGAGCACCGCTATTATGTGTTTTTGTGAATCTGATGCAGAAATGTGCAAACTTAAGTGGATATTTGGCCACGGTAGAATAGAGGTGATGAAGGCTTTGACTAGTTTTTCTTGATTATTCATGGTTGTTATAGATGTGAGCACTGCAGTGCACAGGTCGCTGGGCTCGGTTGCCTTGGGATTCTGGAGACGGGAACAATAGTGGCTGCCATGAAACACGAGATAACAGCGAGGTGTAGAGAGGGAGGGAGGGAGGGAGTCTGTGACAATGGCTGCTAATTGGCCTGCACATGCCCAGTGGACTTGCCCTTAAAAGACCCCAAGTACTGCTGTTTTGAAAGTGTATCCATTCAAACTTTCTATTATACATGAAAATTCAGTGTCATGTTTCAGAGTTTGAAAATCAAACTGAGATGGATGTGTGTGTGGGCACTCCTGTGTATTTTTAAGGGAATCACAAAAGTATGAGCACTAACATTTCTCCCCTTAAATTTTCATCACGTGTGAGCCATCTGGCCGGCAGTGCTCGTGTTCAGAGTATGTTTTTGAAAATCAGATTTAAATGCACTTGCGTTTTTGAAGAAAAACCTGACAACACCAGGGGCCAAATGTTCGCTGCTACACATCAAGGCTGGCTTTTGAAAAATAAACACATTTCAACCAGAGGGAAAAAACTCCTCCAATTTCAAATGTCTCAAAATAAAAAGAAAATCTCACCTCAAAATGAAAATTCAGTCATTACTGATTCAATCTCATGTTAGCTGAAAAGCCACTGAAGTTTGCAGGATGATGAAACACATTAGCCCGTTAGCCTTCATAGTTACATTTCAGCCTTTTCCTCAAACTGTTGATGTTATGTTACTGCTGTTCACATTTTGTTGTAACCCAAGTTTTCAAAGGGCAGTATAATAATGCAAATGTCTGACCTTGTGGACCTATATTAAAATTATTTGACTAAAAGACTTTCCCACATTTTGCCTCATAGGATTTAACATCTCCTACAAAATAATGTGTAGACCGTCTTTTGTTACCATTATACTGTGAGAACTACTGAATTCTGATTCATTAGCAGTGTCTAGCCAGTTAAAGCTGACAATTGCATGCTTGATTACAAGATTTATGTTGGAGCCATAAGGTTATTCCTGTTGTGTATCATAGCTGATATAGTGTAAAATTCCATCTTCAACAGTCACAGAAATCAACCTTTTCTGGGTGTGGAGTGCAGGACTGGACAAGTGCTCACCCACACATGCTGAGTAATTTATGACAGACTGTCGCAGATTCATGAACGTGCCATATAGCCTGAGGCTGAAGCTCTGCAGTGACGTATTAACTTCCGGAAAATCACAACAGTCATTATATACACTACAGACTGCCTGCATGGAGATGAAACTGAGCTAAGCATGTTCCAAATTCTGAAATTCTGAAAGCCCAGATATGAAGATTATTGTTTTGTTGATACCCCATGACTTCTTGTGTGATATGGGAATGGTGGGTGATAGAATGATAAGGAAGTACTTATGAGAAAGGGTGTGTTGTTTCATTAATCTCCAGAACCGAACATTATTTGTCTTGGCTCTAACTGAGATCTTGAGCTGTTTCCAAAGAATTTTCTACTGTCAGTCAACAGATCTAACACTTCCTTGAATGTTTCACATGTGTGCTGAGTAGTTTCACTGTGTAGCCCGTAATTAAACTACTGGTTGAACTTCAATACATTACGACAATGTGGTGATGTGATGATGGCCATTTGTATTTGTTTATTTAGTGTGTATGTGTCTAACCTGTCTTTCCTGACATGAAGACTTATAATCTTATTCTAACAATGGTTAGCTTTATTGTTGTTTAATTGCATGTGAGGACCAAGTTATTTGCATTCTTGCATTTACACTTTATTATCAAATAAATCAGACTAGAATGCTGATTCGTCTGTTCTCATGTTTATATTTGTATTTGCATCCTTGTACTGACTGTCATGTTAGGTCAAGTATATCTGCATATGTATGTGTAAGTATTCCTTCCAATGTACACTTGTCTATTGTGTATAAATACAAGCATGAATATAACATTTATATTTTTCACAAAGTCATCCAACATAAATGACAGAATAGGTTGTTTGCCATAATGACATATATCTGCGCAGCGAACCTCCTTCGTCATAGCAACAATAATAAAGGTGTGGTTAACGTTGTGAAACTGTCGTAGTTTGGTTAGGTTTATGCACCAAAACAACTTGGTTATGTTTAGGAAAAGATCACAGTTTGGGTTAAAATTACTTACTAACATAACATAATTAAGGGTAATTTAAAGTGTAACTTTCTACTAGATTCTACTAGAACCTTCTCTCCTAGCATATTTAAAGGGGACAGTCTGAAATTGTTTGTCGTGCTGAGCCGATTGCCTACCTTTGGCCTATTAGACATTAACCTGTGAGATATTACAGCTACAATTTTATTTTATTACTTTAAGTTTACATCCAACCTATATTCATTGCACTCTTGTCAGGTACACTGTTTTTGGCGTTTGAGTCTGCTCACTTACAACTAAGGGAAGAAAGAAGAACATTACAAGATCAGCATTTCTGGTGCTTCTTCTTTTCATTTTCTGTTGTAGTAGTTGTCTTTTGTTTATATCTGGTTTCCATGTATTGTTTCATGGCCTCTATAAACACTAAAGTGCCGTTAACATAAGATTTAGCCTGATCAACAGTGTGTTTTGTATTACATGGAACTGAAGTGGTAAATGAGATCATTCAGCTTTATATTCCTAAGAAATTGAGGCTATGAGTGTTTTTGTGCTGTGTCTGAGCAGGAGGACAAATAAAAGTGTGAGAAAGTGCGTGAGGAAGAGGGTGTGTTCACAGGTGTCCCAACCCTCCTGTGTGTGTGTATTTGTGTGTCGCCAGCCATTGTGTGTGTGCTGATGTAAAACCTACCTGCTGCTGTGTATAAAAAGCAAAGGCATTATTCATCTGATTCAAATTATCAGTTCCGTGTGCCAAATGCTTCCTGCTTCTATGGCTCCATTACAAGTTTTTGGTATGAAAATGAGGAATCTTCTTTTTGGGGTTATTCTTGGACTTCTTGCTGTTGTTCACTCAACACCTGTTAACAGTAAGTTAATGTGCTTTTTTAAAATTGTATCTGTTTTTCAGGTCATATCTGTCTGACATGTGCTTAATCGTGATTATTAGCCAGGTATGTTTTTTCTGTTTATAACCTTGTGTAAGATTTTCACTGGTGGTTGATGAAATTCTTTGGCATAATTACATTCTTCAAGCTCAAGACTCTGGAGGTCATAGTCGTGAGTTTTGCAGTCTGACAAATGTAGTCATTTTTCTATACAGACCTCTGAAATGTCATAATTCCCATGGTGTCCTTTTTCTTACCCAGTGAATCAGCACTCCCCCCGCCGCCAACTAAGATGCTCTGTGTTTTAGGTCTAGCTCTTTCTGTTAGCGTACCACGGTGGAATTTCATTAACAGTGCACAGGTTTCACTGGCACCTCCAGATTACACACTGAGATCTTTGTAAACTGTTCTGAGCTGCTCCAGGAGGTGCATTAATGCGTATTTCTTGAGTAAGGTGAAACCAGAGATCAGCAAAAAGCTGTTACACAAGTCTGGGCAACCGGTAACTCCATAGGGAACATTGCAGCTGAAAATGACTGGGCAGAAATGGAGAGTGGAGATTTGATTCTTAGGCCTTTACATACATTTATTTTAGCTTATTAGCTTCTTCCTTTCGTTTACCCTTTTTTGACTTTATATAGATTTAACAGATTATTGCTTATTATGGCCAGTGATGTAAGAAGTACATAACACAGTGTAAATATACTCCATTACAAGTAAAAGTAAAGTATTCAAAATAGTACAGAAGAAGAATTATCAGCTAAATGTATTTAGGGTCAAAAGTGTTCGTTCCGCAGAAGAATTGTCTCTGTAAATGATATCATTATACATTATATGATTAGATTGTTAATACCTTTATTGTAGCTGGCCGAGCTGTAGCTATTTTTAACAACTTTATATACAATTAGTTCAGGCCAGTATTTCCAAACCTAGGGGTTGGGCCTGACCAAATCATGAGGTGATACATTTCATACTTTTTTAACTTTGTGCCCCCCAATTTTTTTTTTAATTAAACCATTTGAGAAGTGTTTTATGGAAATATTTCTTTGGTGGAACTTCTAACAACTCATAGATATCCAAATCCATTTATTTGCAAGCCGTAACATAACAAAAAAGTTGGAAACCACTTGTTTATTCTTTAACAATGTATTGTACTTTTGCACGCTTCATTATATATTTTTAATAAATGTAGCATTTTATTCTAAAAGGAAGTAATAGCTATAACTGTCTGCTAAATATGGTGGAGAAAAAGGCATCATATTTCTGAAGCTATGAATATGCAGGACAGGCAGTTGTAATGAGCAAAGAGACAATATTTGCATTAATTATATGATTAAGCACATTGCCTAATTGGTTCTCTTGCTTCCTCATCTTTAATGGCACAAAAGCCTGACAATGACTTCCTTCCAACTAAAACAGAAAAAAAGAACAGTCATGGTTTGCCCTGTTGTACTGGGTGTGTCAAAAGTGGGGTATGCTCCCATTACATCTGATGCTTTGATGAGGCTGCCTCTATTTGGTTAACCCACTCATACGATTAGTCACCCAGGTTAATCATTTAGGTCTCTTGCCACACCTCTCCAAAGAATACAATATAAGACCACAGCACAAGTTTATACAAGAATTTGTGTCAAAGCACAAAAGCCCTCTGTGTGGTACATACATCAAAAAAGCTTGGCAACTTCATGTCAGGGCTGGTAGGTAAACACTTAAGATGACCTATGCATTTTTCCACCTCTCTTTGTCCTAGCTGTGACCCAGATCCCCTCCAAAGCTGAGGATGACGTTTTCCGAGACGCCATGATGGACGGGTTCCTCATCGATCACTTTTTGATCCCTTTGCTCACAACTGAATCACCAAAATCTGATCAAGCATCCCAGCAGTCGTCCTCAGATTCCCAATCAAGTGGCACAATTGAGGGTAGTGCTGAAGGGGAGACCAGCGTAAAATCCATGACCACCGTGTTCCTCCAGTATGGTGGTGAGCACCACAATACAACCACAATTGAGAGTTCACATGCTCAGAGCTCTATCTCCACACTGCTGCCAAGGGACACTGACAACTTCGGTTCAGATTCATCTACCACCCAAAGCCATCAGTCAAGCTTTATCTCTTCTTCTCTGCCAAATGAAGCCCAGTCAGGTGTCACCTTAAACCACATCTCGGTCTCTCAAACTACTGCCCCCGATGTCTCCATCTTTGACTTTCTGAGTACCCAGAGTTCTGATTTAGGTGGAGAGATGATGAGCCAGTCCACTTCTACAAGATCCAGTATGACCTCTAGCTCAGACTCAGAAACTAGCACTGCATCATCAACCTTCACAGCTCCAAGTGAAGGATCAGGTTCAGGATCAGGAATTGAAGGATCAGGCACGCAAATATCAAAGAATATTTCCGTGACAACAGAGTCAGTGGGAAGTAAAGGACTAGGTGCAGGATCAAAATTAATGCCAAAGGAAAGAGTGGAAAACGTGTCAACAGTGTTTGGTTCACGTAAAGTACCAGCATCAGAATCAGGATCCAAAATGTCACAGGAACCAGTGGAAAAAGAGAAAAGAGTGTCAACAGTGTTTGGCTCACGTGAAGGACCAGAATCAGGATCAAAAATATCACAGGAGATGTCATCCATTAATGGTAAATATCCCATACTTGCCCCAATAGATATGCCTACAATCACTGTCATATTGTCTTTATTGATTGTCTATAGAAAAGTTCAAGCCTTTGTTTTCTGTTCTTCATTCAAGAACAAAAGGAAAAGGAACCTAATAATCCTCCATCAGCCCAGAACAAAGGACACAGTACACCAGGTGAGTCCAGAAAAATGAAATGCCTTTAATAACCAGATGTTTGTATGGTTAACCTCTTGCTTAAGACGGTCCATATAATTCACACTCTCCCATATATCCAGGTTGGATCATCATCCTTGGTTTTATTGTGGGTGTTGCAGCACTGGTAATGCTCTGTGTTGCCATCGCTACAAGAGACAAGTAAGACTTAGAAATTAGACGAACAGAACTACATTTTTGACAATAACTATTATGAGCACAGAATGAAATTCTCACTGTTCATTATTGCGCAGGTGGAATGGACCAAACCAGACATTCCAGCAAGAGACCAAAACTAACTCCTCAAACCAGCAGAGGGAGACTCTCCTGCACAAAGACAATCCCAGGGAGAATGGAAAGGTGGCAGAGTACACAGTCATCCCCCTGGATGAGCTTCCAGAGAAATGTTTATCACAATGAGGTTCAGACACTCTGGAGGCTTGAGACTCATCACAGACCCACAAGACTTGCTGTTTCAAGCCGAAGCATTTCATCAGAGGAACAAAACTGTCGGGGTTGACCAAAAAGCTCTCTGTGGACTTTCACAGCTCTGAGACCAGTCTGAACTCCATATCTTTGCTTTGAAACTACAGCAATATTTTGGTTGGTGTATTTATTGCCATATCAACTCTTTTATTATCAGTAAAATACAAAACTGGTCAGGTAAGATGCACAAATGCCTTTTATTTCAAACACACCTGAAAGGATTTTACAGTGTTGTATTTCATGTTTTTCAATGTAAAAAATGTCTGTTACTAGACACAAGAAAAGTATCTGTTGTAATATTATTTTTGATCTCTTTTTAATAATATTATTGGAGACCTTGCTGTGGACTGTAACTTATATTAAGCTGCTCAGTTATTTTCCCCACATTCATTATGGGAGCTCTGTAGTGAACGGTGCTTAGCCCACTAACTCGATACCTTCTCTTGAAAACCCACTCAGCACTTCAGCTGTTACAAGCACTTATTGAATTATGCTGTATCACATCCATCCTCATCTGCAAAATAAACACAACAGAGGCTCGTCAATAAACATTTATTTGTTTCAATTCATATTTACACACAAGTATTAAAACATTTACACGCATTCAGTCCATTTTCCTGACAAATATTTTTGTGCACTGTTATAATTTATTTAGTACAGAGTACATTCAATCCCACTTGCGTTTGGTCAGTCAAAGTCAAAAGACGTTTTGCATCACAATGAATGTCAGACACAAGGACAATGCTGAACACATTATGGGACCAATATGTGCATAGAATCAAAAAGAAAAGAAGTTGTATTATCTAAAGACTGTACAATTTCACATGTTCATAGAAAACACCTGCTACACTAGGTCTATTGACTAAGAACATATTCCTACTTAGGTCAAGGCCCAATAAGAAATGAAATAGATGAAAAGGGGATGTAATGAGTTAATAGATTATGGGTTTTTGACATAAATCAGGGCGAGCTGATAATTACTGAAGAAGACTCTTCCATTTTACAGGAAGGTGGAGCTTGAGCCAAACACTGGATGGTTCGCAGGTCTGACATCATGAAGACATACTGTAGCTGCCAACACCAATATTCCACACAAAACTGCCTTAATGTGCTCATAACCCTTAAATAACCAAATCTGAGATGAGACAACAACAACATTCACTCATTAAACATGTGAAATATGGGTTTTCTTCTCTCACAGCCATTTGGAGCTCAGTAGTTTCTCTTAAAAACAAGATAAGTTTAACACATTTTATCCAAATAACCCTAAGTCCACAACCTATTGAAACAACAAATGGCCCATAAAAGGATAATTAACATTGCACTAGCATTGTTACATATATATTTATATATAGTTATAGTGTATATAAACTTTTAGCATAGCAAAAACAAATCTGATGGATGACATAAAATGTCAAATTCTATGCATCTGATTTATACACTTTATCTAAAGAGAGTATATACACAAAGTGCAAGGAGGCACTTTAAACATGAATATATAAGCTGTTGCTTATATGAAAAGAGAAATAAATAATTCCATTTTCATCTGGGTTTGAACAGAGTTGCTACATGGAGTTAAACTCAGAAATGTGTACATTTTCAGCCATCATCCTATGACCTTGTTGTTATGGTTTCAGATTTATGTAGGCAGAATTTAGTGTGCAAGCGTGTGTTACAAGCTTGTTATTTATATTTAAATCTGCTGTATAAAAAACTGCAAAATCTAAGAAATGTCTTGTGAGAAAGGCCCAGCCATCCTCTTGCTGAGTGTAGTAAAGCTGGAAGTTGGAGAAATTTGACTTCTTCTTCTAAAATGTGAGTCCCAGTATTCTATTAAAAATGGTAACCATTATCCAAAAATGTGTTAGTCATCACACTGACTGCACTCTGCAGTTGACATCGTCAAGGCAAGGTTGTCATATAGCATATAGAATTAAACAGTTTGAAATAAAACACAGAGCAATGTACTGGCCTGTCAAGAGTATGAGTTCTCGTTAAACCTCCAACTTTATTTCCTTGTTAATCATCCTCTCTTGCTCTCAGAAACACACATGAACACACAGAAATTCCAGTACACAGGCATATTTCTTTCGACTAGAAACAAAAATTCATAAAGAACATACATACAAAGTGAATTAATAAATAAATAAGTGGGAGGGCACCTGTCACATATTCTATTTTCTTTTTTACATCTCTCTGCAACACATCCTGTACTGTTTGTTGCCACATTTAGAGGCCACATGCTCTCCACTTATGGTTTAAGTCCTAAGCTTTGCTTCTTAGGGTTGACTATGTGTGGGCATCAGGGTGTAATCCCATAAGTCAAACAATCAAAGGTAATGGAGTGTTAAACCATCCTGCAGTTACATCATAATGTCACATGAAGCACTGTTTCATTCAGCTCATATTCTGTTTTCCACGAATCCATGCATTTTCAACCTTTGGACTAGTGTTTATGGACATTTCATGTAATTCAGTAATCACAAATACACAAAACCACTCAAAGTGACCATTCAGTGATTAATGAAAAATTCCAATGAGCTGGTCTGTAACATTTGCTCTCAGGTGATTTACACCAACTTATATGTTATATCCACACATCATCTCTGCCCTTTAAGCTACAAAGAAAAATTATTCAATACAAAAAAAATGAGATGTTGCACAAGGTAGAATAATTATTTTGTTGACAGAACAGGAATCTTGCAGCAGCACCAAGTAAGGCCCTGAGTGTTGTCAACTGAATGATTTATTCTTCTGTACAAAGTGTGCATAATGCACCAGTTCATTGCAGTTTGTGTCTAGTTAGTGCAAATGCAAGAACTAATTCAAGTTGGTGAGTCGTCTGTAGTTTGCTCCAGTAGCTACCCAGATGGATAACTGAAAGAATAAAAATGGCAGACTGTTCGCTCTTGCAATAGAGTTGACTCTGCTAATTGTCACTTTTTTCCCCTTTTTTTTCTTACTTGATTTTTTATATACATAGTTGTGTCAGCAGAAAGTAACACCTGTTGGAACTCAGGGTAAGGCGCAGCAGCATCTGGATCTGCTTTACTCGCATTTCCATGGTCCCTCCTCAACAAGAGAGAACTCTGCAGTCTTGCCATTTTTGCCATTGGTGACCTGTAAGCAATTATCAAGCAATAACTATGAGGCCAAGGCACCATCATGTACAAACTGTCAGTGGTTGGGATCAGAGAAGCCATTGCTTTATTACATTCAGGCCATTGACCTTGGGGGTGGAGTATACTGTATAAATCCCCAACAATGATATATATGTCATCTCATATACTGATAGTGATTCTGTTTACATGTCAATGTGGTTTGTAAGTTACAATGTTATATGAAACCAGAAGATAGTTTTAGTTTTTCAGAGTTGGCCATGTATTTTATGGATTCTCTGCCCAACCGAATTACAATACTCACATATTAAAATAATCAGAATTCAATGTTAGCATCAGACACAAGGTTTCATCATGAAGACATTAACATATCAACAAAATTCTATTGTATGAATGAAAAACAATTTTGCTCTTGTTTGTTTAGAAAGCTAGCTACATTACTGATAGGAAAGGATCTTTGATAGGCATTTCATGAATGTATGCATCACTTTGGACGAAACATGGTGAAACAGCAGTCTTTATGTATACCACTGGCTAGAAAAACTCTTTCAAAAGATGGCCAAGGATTGAAAACTGTAATTTGGTCAGGGCTGCCACAAATACATGTCCAATTAAACAACAAAAAAGAACAGATCTTAATAAAATCAAGACATACCGCAACAAAATACAAGTCAAATAGTCAAATATAATGGTGTACAAGACAACGCATTAGGAATGACTGATGCTAAAAAATAGACACTTTCATTTGGATTTCATGAGAGTAAAACAGAGTTTTTGAAGATGACACAAATAAAAGTATATAATATAAAAAATAAGAACAAACTTTGCTTTTGGTGAACCTGGTATCACAAAAACTGCTTTTTCATATCATTAACAGGTGAATAAATAAATATAGAAATATTTATTTAACTTTTTCACCCCTTTTTAAAAAAAACATTTTCTTCAATGAAAATATGACATTTACTATTCACATAGACACAAATATGAGAAGTCACATAGAAAAGAAACACACACAGACAAGAAAAGAAAGACAAACACAAACACAGAGCTGGGGAGGATTCTCTACATACAAGTCTCTATGTCCGTTAACGTGAAATGTACCTTGCAGTCGTCTATCAAGATTGAGTTGTGGTGAGCATATACATTCTGGTTGGTGTTATTTTCAAAGAAGGATTGTGTCTTTGCCATCTCAAAGTCATCTATCCGGACCTGTTGGGAGTCGAAGGAGTCAAGCTCGTGTTTGGAAAGGTGGTACACAATACCCGCTCCATAGGAGTCCCCAACCACATTCACGGAGGTACGGAACCGATCCCTGCATGTTGAAGAGGAAAGATACAGGAAAATAATTAATAAAATAAAATGTGATAACGTGCAGAAAGGAAGAGTGACTTTTCATTCATTTTTCTTTGGAATAGTTTTTTAATGTTGATTTTAAGTACTGAGCAACAGAAAAGACAAAGAACAGCGGTTTGGATTTTCTTGTAAAAGCCAGGATTTCACTGGCATTCAGCAGCAATACACAGTACAATAAGTAGCTATTAGGCACATTAAAACAATAGGATTAATATGCTATGTGAATATGTAAGTTATTCTAGGTTTATTAATTTGTTTGTCATGAATAATTGAGCCAAAGGCTCAACAAGACCACAAGCAACTTATTCCCAGTCTTTTTGCAAAGTGATTAAGTAATGTAGTTACTGTATGTATGTCATGTTTCTGAATCAACACAGAGATGTTAGTGAGCGAGTGAGTGAGAAAGTGAGTGGGCATATGGAGAGTTAAAGTCAACATCTACAGAAAAGCAACCTGACAGCCAGAGATGTTTACACCCTCAAACATACGTTAAAGACTGGTAGAACATGCTCACTGCTGTAATGAGACACACTAGCAAAAAACTTTCTATCTAAATTAAAGTCAAGCATCTGTTTTGATGCTATTTTGTCAACTTCTTTGGTTAGATTACAACATCTGTGCTGCTCTGAAAATAAGTGCAAAAAAATATATAATGAAAGTTGTCAAATAGAAATTTAAACACATATGTCTCATTAAAAAGTGAAATGATGTTGGGTTGAAAATTTGGTGGGCAGAGTTATGCTTTGAAGCTGCCATGGATAACCGTTTGTCATTTAAAAAGGTAAAAAACATTAGACAAACAATCTACACAATACAAACATTAGACTGTAGCACAGAAGTAATTTATAACATATTATAATTCTCATTATTACATAATTAGAATGTTGTAGAAGTTTTTAAAATACAGCAGTCATCATTATTTGAAAATTAAATATTCAGGGATGATCTTAAACCTAAAGATATAAAATCTGGTGCATGGTATTGGAATGTGTCTGTATGTTTTGATCAACAGTATTTGAATTGATGTTGAACTTACAGCAGCCAGTCGACAGCGACCAGGAGGCTGATGTCCTGGGTGGGCAGCCCCACCGCCGTGAGGATCAGAAGCATGGTCACAAGTCCAGCACTGGGGATACTGGCTGCTCCGACACTGGCCAGCGTGGCTGTCATACTAGAAAGGAGGACAGGTTCCACTCTCAGCAGGACAAACCACAAGGCTCCAACATACCACCATCAATCAAATTTCTAATAAAAATAGCATGACCAAAAATACAATATTTGAAATAACTAATCAGTCAAACTAGGAAGTGTATGAATCTGCAATATAATCAAGAAAACTGATTGATTGTGTAAAACATATCCACATTAGTACCATAAGTCCAAAACTATAGTTTTCTTTTAGTTATGTGAAATAAGCCAAACAATGAGGTTTCATATTTTTTAAAGCATTTTACTCTATACATGTTTTACCAGTATTTATTCGGGGGGAATTCATTATTTTGCTCAGGCAGAATTAAATTTATTGCCAAAATATTACCTTACCAAATATGTTATGACATCTTTCTGTAGCCACATTCTCACCTGACAGTAACAATCTGGCCCCAGTCAAGATCAATCCCATTCATCTGAGCGATGAAGATAGCAGCCACGGCCTCATAAAGCGCTGTGCCATCCATGTTGATGGTGGCACCCACTGGGAGGACAAAACGCGTGACTCTCTTGTCGATGCCCAGGTTGTCTTCTAAACATCGGAACGTGACAGGCAAGGTACCGGCACTGCAGCAAATAAAACAGGAAGAAATTATTTTATTATGACAGTCACAAACAGCATGCAGTAAGGTTCATTTTACAAACTTTGTACCCACTTTGGCTCTGAAAACTTGCAAATAAAAATAATTGAATTATATATAGTCTTATGAGGATTAATTTGACTCTGTCACACTTAATTACAATATTGTTCTATTCATACTGCTCTGAACTATTCAAAATGTTTAATTCTTAAGTTGTTTTTAAAAATAAACTAATATAGGCTAAGGCTTTCATGAGTTTAACTTAGAAGAAACAAAACAAAGAAACTAAAACTTTTAATAAGCTAATTTGAAATCACTCACGGGTGAATCTCATAGAGAAAAATAGCAGTTGTGACTCAGCAGTCACTTTGTATGTTTTGTCTGATAATTAATAAATTAAATATTTCTCGTAGATGGGGAAACAGTGAGCAGTCCAGAACTTGAGAGAACTAAGCTCGCCTCAGGAGGGGGAAATGTGTACATCTATGTCATTAATGAAACATCGCGTAAAGGAAAGATATCCCACATGTAAGCAAAGTGACAAGCCACTGCTGGCAAGACCTCTTCATAGTTAGCATTTGAAAAAAAGGTTGCTTGTGTTATTTACCGTATGGCCATGGATGAAAAGGGGAAGCAGAGTATTCACAAAATAATGCAGCACATTGGAGAGGAAACCTGAATAAGAGACAGCCATACTGTGCTCACCAGGGTCAGAGAGTCTGAATCCTAGAATGTATTAAACAGGAACGAAGGGATAACTCATACCTGGACGCTGTTCCAAGTGCCGTGACCCAAGCTTGGAATATTCCCATGAAGAACGTGAAGGGGTTTTCTTTTACTATCACAAAATATATCAGCGGAAGGAAGATGCCTCCATGGATTATGAGACCCACTATCACGGTGACCATATACATCCCCAGCTGCCTCGCAACCATCTCCAAGTCAGCAATAGAGATGATCTTTCCACAGATGAGGCAGGCAATACCAATAGGTGAGTACCTGAAGGTAGACACAGGATATGTTTTTGATTAGGATTACTTTATTATATGTTATATATATATATATGTTTGCAGGCATAATATTAGCATTTTAATATATCATATAGTTTAAGTTAGCTTTGGGATAACCTGCATCAATGTCATTTTTGTGGAGAACAAAAAACAGGGGAATGGTTTGGCAGTGTCAGTGAATGTGGAGCAATGAGCGGCCAGGACTTACCACATTATTGCACCAACAAGCTTCATAACAATCTCATTCAGGACATTGAAAAACTCCAACATCAGCTTGGCCTTTTCTCCCATTTTCCCCATAATAACTCCAAAAGCAACAAAGAATCCAATCAAACCTGTAAGATGCAGAAATGTTAAATTGACATCCTAAAATGAGGGCTAATTACTAACTAAAAGCCATATGGAAATAGAAATGTTTGTGTTATGTGTTTGCAATACTACGAAAAAGACAATATTCTAAAAAGTAAAATTAGTATAGGCGGTAAAAAGGAGATTTAAATTCAGCAGGTTTGTTTTTGCCTCTCAAAATGTGGTGGGAGGTTGAACCATGACTCAAGAAATTTAAAAAAATAACTTTTTCTTTCTTCAACAACTGCTATTTCTTTTCTGGTCAGCAGTGGGTGTGTTTTCAAATGTTTCACCTACCCAGGACATTCATCCCACTCTTGAACTGAAGTGACCTTTTGACTGTGAACTGTGGAGGTGCTTTGGTTCTGTTAGTTGGCACTGGCATTTTAGTTGTTACTGTCTGGATCTGGACAAAAAGCAAAGAAAAGAACAAACAGTTGGAGCAACTGACTGAATCAGACTTTACATTGTGGGTGAAAACTTTGTACGAGACTCCTACCTGCTGAAAGCAGGCCTGCACCAAGTTCTCTGGGAAAAGATTTCGGATGAGATCGAAGAAAGCGTCCACACTGGACACCTCGTCATTCTTCTTTCCCTGTCCGAGATTAGCCCTCAGCTTGGGGTTCCCGGGATGGATGAGCAACACCAGGATCACTCCCAGGACGGCTGCGATCACCGTTGTCGACATGTAGTACACCATTGCCCTGGTGCCTAAGCGGCCGCTGGATTTAGCGTCCAAACCAGCTAGTCCTGTTGGCATAGTATGTTTTACAGGAAAATGTCCATATTACAAAGATCTAATAAAATAAAAGCCTAGTGTACATTGCACACATAAGGCTTGCCTCATTTAATTAAGAGGTGCTGTGAGGACATAATGTGCAATCATATTGGACAAACAAATTCTGTAACTGAAACTTTCATATGAATTGCTTCTAAGGTGAGATGACTCAGTCAGAAACTCAACTTAATAACACATTTGTACTCAGCAAGACACTTGCTGAATTCAAAAGGAAGTATCTTTTGAGTTCTAGGTGTAATTACTCTGCATGGCAGCAGGTGATAGTTACACTGTTTCTCTGCTGACTTGTGGAGAGACTACATTGGGAAAGCACATGATGATAAAAAGCATTTTTAACGCATGATTTGTTTACTGAGGTTAACTGAGTTTGTAAGGAAGGCTTGCAAGTTAGCTTTATGTGTTAGAGACTGTGTCCAAAACGATGTTATCTTTTACAACAAAGTCTGTAAAGCA
Organism: Nannoperca obscura; assembly: GCA_036024295.1. Lineage (NCBI taxonomy): Eukaryota > Metazoa > Chordata > Actinopteri > Centrarchiformes > Percichthyidae > Nannoperca > Nannoperca obscura. The sequence goes on from JAVQJL010067705.1 coordinate 18,789, forward strand.
AAATTGCACAGAATCAATACGCATACAGACAACCTAACCTAACCTGTATATTAATAGGTTTTGCAGTCCTAGATTTGAACTAGTATGAGGTTTATGATTTTGCTAATAATCGAGTAGAAAAACAATAGCATCTGTGTACTTGTGCAAGATACACCTAACTAAAAACTATCTGTGTGCCTCCCTCATCCACACAGTTCCTTTCTATACACAAAATAAGCATTTTAAGAAGCTTTTTTCACTTTGCCTGAAAAACACTGCCCACTCTCTCATCTCTCCTGTTGCAGTTCAACTCCCAGGTAGCAACAAGTAGCACTATGTGACCTCATTTCAGGGCAGTTGTCAGCAAATTGAGCAGAAAATGTGCAGCAGCTACTGTACCTCACCCACCTGTGACCAGACTGGAAACAACAAGAGGCAAAATAAGCATCTTCAGCATCCTCATTAGGATCTCCCCAGGGAAGGCGATGATCATAATAACATCAGGAGGGAGAGGAGATATGTGCCGCAGCAGCATTCCAGCAATGGAACCCAGAAACACACCTGAGCCGGAGAGAAAACACAAATCAAACACAGAGCCAGGCGACTCTGAGCTATGAGATTCTAAACATGAGCACTTAAAGTGTCTCACTGAGAGTATATTAAGATCTGGTCTATGACAAACAAATTCATTTTTTGCTTGTTAAAGTCTTAATTAAACTCACAAGCCAATGAATCAAAGTCATTTTAAAATCACAGTGCCATGGTGTTACCTGGTGATTACTGTGTACATGTGTGACAAATAAAACTCTTAACTTCAAAGAACTCATCTTACAGCAGCTAATAAAATGACACCAAAAAATATAACTGATCCGTATGTACATCCATACATACACATCCTTCAACAGAAAAATTGAAAACAATAAAAATAATACTAAGTCAACACTTTTTCATTGTTTAGTTTGCCTCAAGTGTATTGAAATTAAATATTAAAGTAGCTCCTCACTTCAGCGTATTACAGAGCAAGTTAAATACAATACGACCCCAGAGACAGAATATCATGAAACTCCTTGTCTTTTGAGTGCTTGCTATTTTAACATGAAGAAAGAAGCTGTAGAGCATTTTCATGTTTAAATGGTATGATGTAAAAAGTTTGAGTGCAGTACTGGTGGCTTAATGACAATATTGCCTCTCAGACAGAAGAGCCTGGATTTGAGAGACTGGGACTTTCCTGAGTGAAGTTTGCATGTTTTTTCCTGGTGCTCCAGGTTCCCTCCACAGTCTAAAGACATGCAGGTGTAAATCTGTTTGTCTGTGCCCTGCGTTTTGTGTAATGCATGCTGGGAATAGCTTCAGCCCCCCTGAAAACCTGGACAGGACGAACAGGAGCAGAAAATGGATGGATTGTGGATGGAAGTGACAAAAAGCTTACCAAGGATCGTGAGCGTGAGAACCATATTCTTCATGATTTTATCACACAGACTGCCACATACACTCTCAGGAGTGTCCACTCTGGGCTCCATGTGGCTCTCATCCATCCTGACCTCCACTTGTTTCTGCATTTTGTTGGCACTGAAGGAAGTAAAGAAGGAAGAAACTTGTATTAATTACAGAGAGGTTGCATGATTAATTGCTGTACTAAATATTTTTATGATTACAAACCAGCAGACACACTTAGTATTGAAAATGGTTTTTAGTTGCAGCTAAGAGAATAAATAAGCAATGTTAAAGGAGGTTGAAAAATAGAGGTGGGGTTACACAACAATTAAAAAGTCTAGTTGGAGCTACACCTAATGGAAAATGTAAGCTTTTGCCATTTGTTGCTGAGACAACCATTGTAATTAATTTATAATAATAATGACCTCAAACAGATGGGGAGCCCAAGGGCAACACTCTTGCCCACCACTGTAATGTCCTCAGGTTTGATTCCCATGAGCGGTACCTTCAGCTTGGATGTGTATTCCAGCATACATTATTGTCAACATTTGTTGGTGGAAAGTCAGTGAAGGATCATGTTTCTGTCACTTCAATTGAACTCCTACTGGTTGGTCAGGGCACCTGCACAGGGAGTTGTGGGATCTTGGGAAATACCATGAACCTCCTCCCACACATTACACTTTCCTACCCAGTAGCTTCTCGCTGGCAGGTGAAAAAAGAGTAGTCAGAGGCCATGTACACTCGAGGAGACACCTCTGTCTATACCAGGGGTCGGCAACCTTTAACACCCAAAGAGCCATTTGGACCCGGTTTCCACGGAAAAGAAAACACTGGGAGCCGCAAATACTTTTTGACATCTAAAATGAAGATAACCCTG
>JAVQJL010067712.1:0-15066 GCA_036024295.1 Nannoperca obscura
CACCCCCAACCCCCTTCTGTTGGTGCCAAAGCGTTGCCACGGCGATGAGTGTTGGCATGTGGCGTTGCCGGTGGCGATGATCCCACCTTAACCACACTTACCTAAATGTAATTATCCCACTGCAGCTGATATTTCTGTCTCCTGTATCACTAGGAACCAACTATTTATTATTATTATTATTATTATTTTATTAAAATCCTACAGCTTTAACCCTCCAGACAAATCCTTTCACAGATCGAACCCGGCAGTGCTTCCGCCCACACTGATTAATGAAGACCTGCACGGTTCGTTAGATTTGGCTAAGCTAAATGTAAATGTACGAATATACCGCAGTCGCAGAAACGCTTGTTTCTGATTGGCTCACAGCCGGTGGCCTCACACACAGCTCTGGCCTAAATACGTGCTCAAGCTATATTGAACTGCAGGTAACCGTAGCAACAGGACTGATGCTTCAGGCTGTGATAGCAGTTAAGTGACCTGACCATGAGGTGAACCGACTACAAACGCACTTTAAAACATAAAGGCGGATTTAAACGCAGCTTCTCTCGGTTGACATGGAGACAGTAATGGACTCGCAGGTGTCTTTGAACAGACAATAATAGACTCCTGGTGTCCCAATTAAAGAAAGGAACGGATGTCCAGGTGTCCAGGTAGCCTTAAAAATGGACTCTAGGTGTCCTCATAGAGACAGTAGTGGACTCCAGGTGTCCATGTAGATACAATAATAGACTCCAGGTGTCCTCACAGAGATAATTATGGGCTTCCAGGTGTCCTTGTAAGACAAGTGTTGACTCCAGGTGTCCTCATAGAGACAATATTGGACTCCATGTGTTCTTTTAGAGACAAAAATGTCTCCCAGGTGTCCACATAGAGGCAATATTTGACTCCAGGTGTCCACGTGGAGACAGAAAATGGACTCCAGGTGTCCTTGTAGAGACAATACTGTACTCAGGTGTCAATAGGGGACTTCCAGGTGTCCACACTCCCAAACATAATGTGTTAGTGTGTGTGTGTGTGTGTGTGTGTGTGTGTATATATATATATATGTGAAGTATTTGGGTCAATACAGAACTTGTGTTCAGTCTGATTAATATCAGTTGAGGTCATTGTCTTCATACAGACAACCAATAAGATATCGATTGATTCAGCATGCTGTATGTAATCAGTCATATCAGACTGCAGCAGATCATTTCAGCAAAGAGAGAGAAATGTGACGTGTGAACGCCCCCCCCTCCTCTCTCTCTCTCTCCCTCTGTATAATTACCATGCATAGTCTCTCGCCCTTGTCTGCAGCATTCCCTCGTTTCTGATCTGCTTTAATTACCACCGGAATTTTAATTGATGGGAGACAGCAAGGTGGCTGAGGTCACACACACACACACACACACACACGCACGCACGCACGCACACGCACACGCACACACACAAGCTGGCAGGCTGACAGCTAATAAGGTAAAAGATGGAGGCATCATTTGAGGAGAAGTGTGTGTTATCTGGTAAGAGTATATCCATTTCAAATACTAAGAATTAGCTCATGTTAGCATGGTAGCACGCTACAGTTAGAAGAACATGGTAAACCTTAAAGCTGCTAAAGTTAGCATTTGGCTGAAAGCACCACTGTGGCCGAGCCCTGCATGGCCTCTTTAGTTACTTATCTTTTTGTTTTGTTTGCTGCGTGTTGCCCTGAACTTTGGGACTTTATATTTGAAAAGATAATTCGTGTTATTAAAGAGATAATGCAGAAAGAGAGGCGGATTTCGCGGTGTTTGCTTGTTGTGGTGGTTGCAGCTTATACGTCTACTACGTCTTTTACCAAAATGGGACTTTCAGACTTCAGTAAATGTGAAAATATACGTACAAAAAGGCCCCTTCACTGCCTTCAGTATGGCGCAGTTTTCTAGGAGAAAACAGTCATTGTTAAATGATTGAAATGGTTCTTTTAGCAGGTTCGTCAGACAAACAGAGTGGTTTCAGGCAGAAGAGCAGCGTCACCTCCTCCGACTCGCCCTCCAAACACAAAATAAGCTCTTTCATATGGAAATGCACTAATTGATTTCCTAAAATCCACATTAAAGCCGTGTATAATTGTGCTTGCTGTTTTGGAGCAATTAAAGCAGAATTTTCCCAACAGTTAATGACTGTAATGGGATTTGCGTAATTGAGGCCCCGGTTGAATAAGCTTTGGGTTTTTCTTTTAGAGGCTGGTTCTCCTCCTCAGCGAGTGGAAATCCACTGCAGTGTCTCCACAGCAGAGGGGGTCACAGCACGCAACCTATGACCTTTACATGCAAAGCCATTGTTTCTGATGACCCTCCTGGACAACATCTCTCAACACTACAGAATTACATTCACTTGGTTTCTTTTTGTGACATCTGGCGAAACACACAGTTAAAAAACAAGTGCAGTGTTTATCTGAGACGTCCAAGTGGGTCCACGACGCTACAGGAGGGAATAGAAACATCAGGTCTGAGTACAATCTGTGGAAAGCTGCAGAAACGTATTGTTGATGTTTTTTTACATTCATATTTTTTGATCTTGACTCCCATCAGTTTGTTATTCAGCTGTGGTCTCGACAGAAGCGTTATGTTCTCATAAAAGAAGCATTTTGAGATCATAAATCAGTTTTTAAAATGTTGAAATTACAAATAATTTAACAGAAATGTTTCGTAAACTGTAAAAAAGGTCATTTCAGAAACCACGAATGCTCTTTTACATAAAATGAATCAGATTTATTTGATTGTTCTCTGTCAGAAACAATATGCCGCATTGATTTCGCTCTCTGATCAATCGCAGGTGAGAACAGATCCAGCCAATCACAACAAGCGATGATCATAACAAGATTAAAACGCAGATGATTCAATGATGATGTAACCGTTGGTGCCGATCCCTTCATAATTCAAAAGATTGAAATACTTTTTAATGCAACAGTTTTGGCAGCAAATGTTTTCTCATTCGACTTTCTGTAAAAGGACCTCCGGCAGAGACACATTTAGTAACAAGGGACCTTGTCAGGAGCTTCCTGTGCATGCGTGCATCACTTCCTGTGCATGCGTGCATCACTTCCTGTATGTAGCAGGATTGAATGACACTTTATGTTTTGACCTCTGTGGGCTCAGCGCTCATCCGAACTTCTTGTTGTGATCTCTCGTCTGTTGCGAGTCTCCGGCCCACATGTGCGGTCCTGTTTGATCTGAGAAGCAGCTCCAGTGAGCGGCCGAGGGGGGAAGCTGGAGACAGTAAATAAATAAACAACAAATGGTAAATAAGACAACAAAGATGGCTACTGATCATGTATGTGCCCTCTGTCTCGCCTCAGCGTCTACGGCTGCCCGCTGGCCAAGAAGAGGAAGGCTCTGGAAAAACAGCCGCTGGAGCCGGCTGCCAAGAGGAGGCCCTTCCTCACCTCCTGCCCGGGGGAGGAGGAGGAGGAGGACGCCAGAGCCTACACCAGCTACCAGGATGTCATGAGGTTGGGGGAGGCCGGGAAGGAGCAGGGGGAGGTAGTGGATGAGGAGGAAGAGGAGGGAGAGAGAGAAGGAGACGAAGACGGCGATGTGGAGGATGAGTACTCAGAGGACAACGAGGAGCAGGGAGAGGAGGAGGAGGAGGAAGAGGAAGAAGAGGAGGAGGTGGAGAGAGTGGATATGAGAGTGAGAAGAGAGCGGGGGGAGGAGGAGGAGGATGAGGAGGAGGAGGAGGGGATGTACGAGGATGAGGAAGAAGTGGAGGATGGCGACGATGAGGAGGAGCAGGAGGAGGAGGGAGAGGAAGACGAGCAAGAGGAGGAGGAGGAAGAGGAGGAGCGGAGTCGTCAGCAGGGTGAGTTTGTTTAATATCTTTTCTTTACTCTCCTACAGCTTCCTGTGACCTCTTCACAATAAAAGTCTCCTGTGAAACAGTACCTAGAATGAGGTTTGGTTTTAAACTTATAGCTTTAATTTGGTAACTTTTTATTATTTCTTCCATTTTGAAGTTGGAAAACTAAAAATATAGTTAATGCAGCCTAAATATTGCCTTGTCTTGCTGCGGCGACGTAGAATGTGAATTAAAAATGGAAATAAGTCTTGTTCATGAAGAACTCCGAGTTGGGAACGACAACAAAACTGTGGTCATGATTAACAGGAAGTTGACACTTTTCTTCCTCCAACGTTTCCGTGTTGCCTGAAAAAACCCAGGTCTCCAATGATTATCTTTCAGGCCACAGACCACGACATGTTGACTCTCCAACAACCAACTAATACAATATCAAATAATAACTTATCAAACGACACGACGCTGCCACGAGATCTCTGCAGAGACCTGATCCAGGGTCAGTTGTCTGTCACATTATTGACACAGTTAACATACAATGAATAAAGTGATTGATCGTTTAGAGGGTGTGTGAGTGTGTGATTGTGTGTGTGTGAAAGCTAAACATCTATCACTGTAACAGAGAGAACCGGAGTCCAGTCTGGGTTTGTGGTGCTGCTGAGCCCAATCTCTGGTAGACCAGATGCTCTGCACCCCCCCCCCCCCCCTGTCCTCAATCGTTTCTTTCTGACAGCGCTTCACGAATAATCGGGAGAAGAGCTGTGCTGAGTTATTAACTCCCCCCCCTCCTCCACGTGTCACATGCGCGCTGCCTCGGCTTCTCCTCCTGAGAATATTTATGGCTCCCGAATCAGAGCACCTCACACGCCTCCCTTTTCAATTTCTCTGCTCGCCGTATCTGTTCCCAAAATCAACAGCGAGGCTTAGCGAGGCAGCTCTGCACAGCTCTGCACAGCTCTGGGTTGTATGTTTTCTGTGAGTAAACACTGGATCATAATTGGGAGGGTAGCAGTTAATGTATTCAGGAATATATGAGAAAAAAACTGGGCTCATCAGCATCGCTGAGTTTATTAGAGGCTGTAAGAGCTTCATTTCCTTTTCATCTGCAGGATTTTTATTGTATAAATGAGCAGATAGTTATATTATCTACAAAACGAGTCCATTTTCTCTTTTATTTTTGCCCAATTGCTGCTGTTTATGTTGTTTATAGTGCAAAACTCTGCTGATTGGTAGAAAGTGGCTGTGATGTGCGAAGGGTTTGCTGTAAAGCCTGAGAGGTTTGTTTTTTTCTCCTGACAGTAGAGAACCACTACAAACCCGGCGGACAATCAAAGCTCTTTCCCATTCAGAAGGACGACAACAACAACAGCTGTGCCATCGGCGCCGGAAACGGCACCGGGGAGGAGTACGAGAACTACGACGAGCTGGTCGCCAAGTCGCTGCTCAACCTGGGCAAGATCGCAGAAGACGCCGCCTACCAGGCCATGACCGAGTCCGAGATGAACAGCAACTCCTCCAACAGCGCCGGGGAAGACGAAGACGACGATGAGGACGACCGCAGCGATCAGGGCGACCGAAAGGGTGAACTGAGCGTGGACCTGGACAGCGATGTGGTCAGGGAGACGGTCGACTCCCTGAAGCTCCTGGCGCAGGGCCACGGCGCCATGCTGCCCGAGGACGGCTACCCAGAGGGCGGCATGGTGGACGACTGCGGCGGCCACGCTAACGGGCGGCCCGGCGTGGGCGTCAGGGTGCAGGCGGACGAGAGCGAGGAGGAGGTGTGTCTCAGCAGTCTGGAGTGTCTGAGGAACCAGTGCTTCGATCTGGCTCGGAAACTCAGCGAGACCCAGACGTCCGATCGCCCCGCCCTCCACCACCTCCACCACCAACTGCAAATCCCCACAGACCAGCAGGTGGTGCATCACCTGAACAGGTATGCCATGTTTGTGTGAGCTGAACAGGTGCATTACGTCGCTCTGAAGACAAACATCACACTCAAACCAGAGAACAAACTACAGGCAGAAGTTCCCTGAGAATCTGCACGTCCACGTTAATGTTACACACAGGAACTGCTAGTAGACGATTCGGCAAACTTTAAATGGTTCCAATTTGCCAAAATGCAAACAGAAACCGGAGCCGACTCACTGACCCCAACATTATACTTCCCGTTTACTCCCCCCAAATTATGGGTATTATAGTTCAAAAAAATTGAGCCTGAGCCTGATTGTGCCTCGATTCTGTCTGACGGGGGGTCCCCAGCGTCTGTTTCCAATGCAGAATAAGAAGAAACACAGTGTTGATTTCATGTCATTTATACAAACACAAGGTTTATTTCTAAGATGTTTGTTTGGAGGCCAGAGAGCAAACACTGCAGCAGCTTATGTTTTTGACTGACAGGTTATCCACACCAGATAAACACTGATAAACACGTTTGTTAGGGACAAGGGAAGGCTGTAATATTTAAAAAAGCGCTTTGATCCATTTATTCGTCTTTATAGCGACTCTCTTCACAGACGGACATATTAGATTTTATATTATACCTTATAGTTTCTCCAGAGTGGAAAAAACTCAGTTCTGAAAGTGAAAGTTCTGCTTTTATTGGGAGACAAACCATAACTTCTCCAGGTTTTGGGAACAGATTTCTTAGCAGCCAGAGTTCATTTTTTGTCCTGCTTCCCTCTCAGGTATGACGGCTGTCACCAGAGTGCGCAGGAGGAACACAGGTCTCTGGAGCGCAGCTACTCCGATATGGTGAACCTGATGAAGCTGGAGGAGCAGCTGAGCCCAGAGTCCAGAGGTTATCCCAACAGCTGCAGCCAGGAGGGCGACGAAGACACCACATCGGTGGCCTCGGACCGCTCGGACGAGACCTTCGACATGGCCAAGGGGAACCTGTCGCTGCTGGAGAAGGCCATCGCCCTGGAATCAGAGAGGGCGAAGGTCATGAGGGACCGGATGGCCTTGGAGCACACGTTTCCCCGTCGGGATCACCATCACCATCGCGGTCACGGCGAGCACAGCTCGAGGCTGAGCAGCGCCGGCGAGGAGCGCAAGTCCAGGATGCACCACGACGGGCTGAAGAGGGCATACTACCCTAAAGGTAGGCAGCAAACAAGATGTTGATTCTGCATGTTCAGTCACTGATCTGTCAATCACAAGGTCTGCTGAGCAGCGTAGCACGTGACGGTTTCCTGACGTATGAAAGTTGTGAACTTCGCTGCTGTCTGGAGCTCTCACCTGTTCACGAGGAGTTTTGTCTGCACTGCTTCTTCACACACTCAGAGATTTTACATCTGGGAAAGACAAACTATCTTTTTCATGCCAGGACTATTTTTACCACCACGGCTGGACTTCCAGAGGCAAATATAGTTCAGTCAGTCAGTCAGTGTGCAGCTCTGCACCATCACACTACATCAGTGTTCACAGCGCCTGCACACTACCATTGTATTCCAATTTTAAAAGAAACCTTCAGTTAATTTAGCAGCTGCGCTGTGAGAAGCGTTTCTCATCACCTCTTTGCATCACGTTTGACCTGAATCTGCTTTAACTCCAGCAATCTGACTCCAGGTCAGCAGGGAGGACGTTTATCTTGTCTGCCTGACTTATTAGAACCCTAGACACTGCATCAGCCGGAGGCTATCAGGAGGAAATACACATCACTGCAGTCCTTTTCCTCCGGGATTCAAACATTTCTGTGCACATTGCTGGATGGGGCTCTTAAAACCTCCTAAAACCTCCTGTTGTGTTATTTCAGAGGCCGCCGATGAGATAATAGGCGCTCATTTTCTACATTCAGGGGCAACACTATTTTTATTTGCAGATGCATGGTTTTCCTTTGACAGCAGCTTATGCTGTTAAAATAGGCCGGTGTGGGAACATCAGACGGCCGGCTTGTCAGGCATGAGTAATGGCAATCTGCACGGCCCGTTAGGAGAGCAAATCCATCTGTGGGACGCTATCTGCAGCCTATTTCGCTAAATCCACTCAAACGCAACCTCGCCGCCGCCGGGAGGGAGTCCGAGCTGCGGAGTCGTCAGCCGCACGGCACTCTCAGACGGGCTTCAGGCTGCTTCATTAGCCCACGGGAAAGTGTTCATTATGATCAACAATCTGACCGAGGACCGTAAACTCGGGCCACTTCCAGGTGTCAGTTCCCGGCTCCACGCTGACCCGAGTGCTGATAACTGGAGCTGACTCTCAGCCCACAGGACCCGAACCTGCAGCCCTAAAAAAACTAAACCCTGTCGTTCTGTTTCACTTCATTCCTTCAGCCGGACTTTGTGTTGGTGTTAGCTCTTGTTGGAAGGGGGGGGGTTGATTTGTTTTCCCTGAACCAATCAGCAGCTGCAGTGGCTCCTGGGAGCTAGTTATGTCACTTTTAGATTTCTCATTTTCACTAACAACAACTTGTACAGCTGCTGCGATGGTCTCATCCACGCTTGTTGTTCTTCATGAATGTAGCTAGCTGGCTACACGTTCTCAGTCCTGCAAGCACAGCTCTTGATTGGTTAATTGTTTCTCCACCCACCTGAAACATCAGATCCATTGGACCTCGTAAAGAGATCTGAGATCTGAACGTCTGGTGGCCATTTATATCCTTTACTTATATCTTCTTTGTGTCTGTCTCACCTCTCTGTCCTCTCCAGACTCTTCCAGGGGGGATAAGAAGGAGAGTAAGTGCCCGACGCCGGGCTGTGACGGGACGGGTCACGTGACCGGTCTGTACCCGCACCACCGCAGCCTGTCCGGGTGTCCTCACAAAGACCGAGTCCCGCCTGAGAGTAGGTCCTGCTGCCTGGATGTCATGCTGCACTCACTGAAAGTAATATCAGTCTGACAAGTCAGTTCAGGCAGCGCAGCACTTCAGGCTGATGTTGCAGGTTGTGGCTTTAATTGTACAAGCATTTCTCCGAGGTAGCGCTGCAGTGGAGGCAGAAACCATGTTTGCACCTCAGCTGGGGGAGCGTAAGACCCTCAAATGCTCTGTGCTCTAGTAAGCTAACTAGCAAAGTTGGCTTAAAACCAAAAGGAAACAGCAAAGAAGAAAATACACTTTGCAATGTATAAATAATCATGTATGAAGTTCAGCAAGCTGCTTAACGTTAATATCATAACCACCAGACTGAGCTTCAGGCGTTAGCCAGGCTGACCAGCAGACTGACGGATGGTACGGCTAATTAGCGTTTTCTGTATGCTAGTAGTGGCTATATGTTATCATGTGGGTCAGCAGATAGGGAAGAAACACAAGCAAACAAACAAATCACTCAATCCAAATAAATATTAACTCTTAATTCATTTCATTCAGCTAATTAAAACGTGCTAATTTAAGCTATTTATCTGGTGCGACTACAAGGCCGTCTACCGACCCGCTCCATGTGATTGAGTGCCCTGAGATAAATTTGTTATGATATGGCGCTATATAAATAAAATTGAATTGAATTGAATTACTCTTTCTTATATATATAATAACGCTCCCAAGATGGAAAAACGTTCCTCTTCTGTTCGTCTGTTCTTTAGCTCCTGAGATTTTATTTAACCACATTAATCCGATTGTTTGTGCCTCTGAGAAATGTTTGTAGATCTGAAGCCATACTTTTGTTATATTTTGCCTTAAAAATTAATTAACTGGCTACAAATTCAAGTCAGGGAGATTTCACCCTCTTCATGACCCAAAACTTAAACTGAAGTTAATTTGCTGGTCACACCAGGACGATGTCACTGATGAATGAATTGATTTTAGACTGACTCTCGATGACTTGGTGGATTGTGTGGCAGTGAGAGTTGGACAGTGTTGGGCATGTGAGCTGTCCACCATCATGCATCCGTCCTGCATGACTCCACATTTGTGTTTTGTTGTGTGGGAAGTGTTTTTATAGACACGCTGACTTTGACTCGGTAACAGCTGCAGGTTATTTTCATACATATTGAGACTTCTGGTGCTTTTACATCTTTTTGATCATTAGAGGAGCAACATTCAAGGTAAACCCTTATCGCTGCAGAACGTTATCGAGGTTTTGAGTTCCAAAGACTTCTGACCTCTGAGAACATATCTAACGTGAACATTTAGTTTCTTCATTGTACAAAAATCGCTCTTAAAAGTTGGTCGTCTTATGTGTCTCGTGGCACAAAACATAGGGTTTTTCATTTCTTTTCTTTCAGTGTTCGTGTCCTCCTTTACTTTCTTTTCTCCCTCCTCATCACACCTGCCTGATGTCTGGTTTTAGTATCTGTGTTGCTGATGTAACGTGAGCAGCATGAAGAATCGGTTTGATCCACCTGCTGGCTGCAAAAAGTCACGAAACGACCTGCATGAAAACACCTCCGAACACCCGAACCTGCTCCATTCATGCACACTAAACTCTATTCATGTAGAATTTTTAAAATGATAAATCCTACAAATAGCAGTTGTGTCGATGTGTATAACTCACAATGTCCAAGACTCCGTTTCTGTCTCATTTATGTCAAGTGACTCTTATAACTTCTGTTTCTAAGCCAGAACATTAGAAACTCAGTACTATTACCATAATCAAGTTTATGGTAATAAAGCACACGTTTTCCAGAAGACATGTTCCTAACGTTCCCAGTGTTTCCATTAAAGAGGGAGTTAAATGTTATGATAAATATGCATTATGTCATGTTTTTATTGAATATTACGCACGATGTAATACCAGAAACCATGTTGAAAATTAAAACATACCTGATAAAGTAACGAGTATAAAGGAAGTGTCTCAGTGTGCAGATGGTTGTTAATAACTTTATGCACATCAACAACTGCTTCAGATACACGGTGACCTTTGTTGTATCAAGATATTTGGTTCATACAGAGTCATCAGTAGGTCTTAACAGCGCATGACAAACTTCCAGTTTGTACTCGTCTCATGAAATTTCATGAAATGAGCCCAGCAATCACGATGCAAATGAGACTTGTGTTGATCCGCAGCAGGAACGGATTACACGGAGCAGACATGACTAGAAACAGAGACTAGTTTCGACCGCGAGAGACGTTTTTCTTCTGATTACGCTGAACTAAAACCCCAAACTGTTGAGGTGGTTAAAAAGAAAACGTACAGTTTCCACCACCTCAGTAAGTTGTTGTGCAGGACCAGCAGGTGAATATGTGCTCTTCACTTCCTGCTTTTGACACACAATCCTTTCACGCTGCAGTTTGTCCTAATCTTTGTTGCAGTGCTCATTACCATTTTTTGAAATGTAGTGGCCCGTGGTGGTTCCGGTCGTGCAGCTGTAATCTGTGCATGCCTAACCGCCGTAGCTGAAGGCTTGGTAACTCTCCTGTCTGCTCCTAACCCTCGCTGTCTTTCTCACCTTTTCCTGTCTGTCAAAGTCCTTGCCATGTATGAAAATGTTTTAAAGTGCCCCACTCCTGGCTGCTCTGGACGGGGTCATGTCAATAGCAACAGGAACTCGCACCGCAGGTGAGTGAGCGTCCTTCAGACGGGCCGCTGAATAACACCGCCGTCATGTGTATGTGGCAGATTTGGACATTTTTTCTGTTTCAGTTTTTTTGTTTTAACGCGATTTCAAATGAGTCAGATCTTAAAAAGTCAAGTCTCATGTACGTCTCTGTGGATTTCAATGGATAATAAAAGATTCTGAATTGTGGCCTTGAGTTTCCAGTTTTAAAATCAAAGAGAGAAACTAAGGTGAGCCGCTCACAGGACGGACGATTGTTAGTTTTATGTAAAAACCTCAAACATGAAAACTTTGTTTTGGGGTTTTTTGCTCACTACGATTGCAGTTTTTGTCTCATAAAGAGCTGTTGGCCAAAGATGTACAGAGGTTTATCTCCACCCTGATCCCAAAAATATCTGTTTCTGCTGCCGTGGTGTAAAAATGCTGGACTGGTTCCAGGTTTGGATGCGTGTGGGAAACAGGCTTAAATCTAAATTTTGCCATGTTTGAGCTGAAGGTGTGTCTGCGTCACATCAGCAGTTCAGCTGTTTAACAGGCAGAGCAGAACATCACATGCAGGCAGCAAACACACACACACACACACACACACACACACACACACACACACACACAGTTTTGAGTTATGTAATGTGATTAGGATTCACACTCATTTTCTCACACATACGTAGAGCCTCACATCACAGACATACACACTGTTTTATGCACACGCAGTCTTACTGGAACACACATTCACATATGTGCACACACACACACACACACACACATGTGCACGCGCTCACAGTAAGCCACTTACAAATTAGCTCACAGACAGCAGCACACGTGCGCTGGCAGACAGAGCAGCACACACACACTCACTCAGACGTGGCTGCAGGGTGTGTTATGTAGCACAGCTCCGCTGGGAGAGGAAACAAAGCACTAGCTAGCTAGCTTAGCTACTGCTAGCTACCAGCTCATACAGCTTTCATGTCTGGCAGTCGCCATGGAAACGCCTTCATAGCAGCAGCGGCAGCAGCAGCTGCCGTGCTGGTCTGTCACACTCCTCACACACTCCTATTATCCTTTACAACGTGTGTGTACTGTGTGTGTGCTGGCAATAACAATATTCCATTCCTTCGGTGTATGAAGTGATTAGGAGACACACAGAGGCAGGATGTTTTCAGCCAGCCAACACTGTCTTGAAACTAACGGTCAGTTTGAGTTTCAGTAGCTAAGCCAGCAGCTCCAACAGCTGTAAACCAGTCAGCCAGTCAGTCAGTAAACCAGTCAGTCAGTCAGTCAGTACATCAGCCACAAAGCGTCAGTCAGTAAACCGGTGATGCAGTCATCATAAAGTAGGCCATTTAAAATACATAATTCATTCTGTGCTGCTGTTACTGACAGCTGAACTCTTCATTCATCCAGATCCAGATCCAGATGCTGTGTGTGTGTGTGTGTGTGTGTGTGTGTGTGTGTGCACAGTACAGTATGTAACCAGGCCGTGTGCTGTCTCCCCTCCCTCCTCCTCCAGTCTGTCCGGCTGTCCCATCGCTGCCGCAGAGAAGATGGCGAAGGTCCACGAGAAGAGCCACACGACTGAAGGCCCCGGCAGTAAGACCAATCAGACGTCAGATCGCGTCCTCAGGTAGCGCCCACTCTGAATCACACAGTCAGACCAACATTAAAATAACTTGTTTTTAAAATGCAGTGCAACCTCTAATTTTCATTTTTATGAGGGATGCTGAATGGTGCATTAAAATCAAAACGTATATTAGAAACACAAAGCCTACCTCGTCTTGTTTATTGCCATCTTGTGTTTGGGAAACAGCTATACATTACTTTTACCATTTTTTCTCAAATCAGGGATGCTGAATGGTGTATTAAAATCCCCTTCCTTGCAGCTACAAATCATATGAACCTTAATGAGGGAATGGGGAAGCTCAAGCCTCCTGAAATGTTCCATAAGACAAGAACAATGTCTTAAAATGGAATTTTTATGCCTCTTTTAAATCAGTGATGCCAAATGGTGCAAGGAATCACCAGCTCATAAACCCAGTCTTTTTTGGGTTCTTAGGGAAGCCAATAGGCATGGCTAACAGCTGTAAATTATATTTATGTTACTTAAGTCAGGGATGCTGAATGGTGCAGTGAAATCCCCAACATGCTAACCCGGCCTCTTTTGCTTTTTCTGGTTGCGCCTTCAGGCCGATGTGTTTCGTCAAGCAGCTGGAGATTCCTCAGTACGGCTACAAAAACAACGTTCCCACCAGCACACCGCGGTCCAACCTGGCCAAGGAGCTGGAAAAATACTCCAAGACCAGCTACGACTACTCCGGCTACGACGGGCAGCATGGCGGCTACGGAAAGAGAGGCCCGACAACCAAGTCCCACCACGGACGGGACACCTCCCCGAAGGGATACGATGGTAAGAAAAATGAACGCACATCAACAAGCTGAGCTGAATTGTCAAGCATCAGTCTCACAGTAAGATTATGTGACTGTCATTTATCATTAATTTGTCTCGTTTGTTTTAAGAAGGTGTGGTGTTCTCATTTACTCACACGTTTCTGCTGTTTTTCTTTGTTTTTTTGTTGTTTTTTTGCCTTTCTGGTGCAAAGAAATATGTCACAGTGGGTGGCAGCAATACACAGCTGCTGCAACTACAGTACAATACTGGAATTTAAACAAGTTAGGAGGAGAATAACAAGAAGAAGCAGATGGCAACATGTCATTATTTATCTGTTGCATTCTTACATTTGAATCCCATTTTCTGTTTATTGATGTGCCAAATTCTCCACCTATCTACCAAATATGAAGAAAAGATTTATTTTGGATTCATGATGTTCCCATTTCCAGATGTCTCTGGATGTCTTTTGCTGTTCGTTCCTTGTCTTGTTGAAGGGAGTAAAAAAACATGCAAAATGATCCCACTGTGGGGGGATTTCTATTCATTTTGCTATTCTAGAGAGGGCATTTTGTACTTGACGATCAACACACACACACACACACACGCTCAGTGTGTCCTCTTTGTTAAAGCGTTGAAAGCACCAGTGTTTTCTGCCTCTCCACATGGCTGGAGTGAAAGCAGAGCAGAGTTATGGAAATGCCAAGCTGAGAGCCTGCCTCCTCTGAGCGCCTCTGCTCCATCCGAGCCGTGGATGGATGGATCGAAGGGAGGGAGGAGGTGCAGATGGAGGGATGGTGGAATAGAGGAGAGATAATGGAGGCGAGCCCTGTTTCTTTGGCTGAGAGCCATTAGTGAAAGGCAAAAGCAAGAGGGAGTTTTTTTTTGACGAGGTGTCTGCGCTCCCCTCCGTCACGACTCCCTCCCTCCTTCCTAACATCCTTCCCTCCATCAGCATCACTCCAGCCTGCTGAGCCCCGATTCACCACCACACCCGCCTGAAATCTCTATCTCTTCCTCCCTGTTTCTTTGTGCCTTCTCTGCGGCCTCTCCCTCCACTGTTTCTGCCTCTTAGTTTTCCTCTCTGTCTCCTCGTTCTGTAATAAATCCCTTCAAAACACCAAAACAACAACGTGTTACTCCGTCTCTCAATGCTTTGCGACTTCCCTGCGCTGTCTGTGGTCTTCAAATAGTCCAGAATCTTCTAAAGTGCGTTTGTTGGGGACTATTTTCAGTGGCGGATGAATCCACGTTTGATGCTCTTGTGAGTATTTGGGGCAGCAGGACAGTGTGTGTGTGTGTGTGTGTGTTTGTGTGTGTGTGTGTGTGTGTGTGTGTGTGTGGGACTGAGTCAAAATAAACTGCAGTGTGTGTTCAAGATGATGTTTTTAATAGTTTTTGGACAGCAGTGGATCTCTATGGCACAGACGAATTAAACATATCAG
>JAVQJL010067724.1:0-16062 GCA_036024295.1 Nannoperca obscura
ATATATATATATATATATATATATATATATATATATATATATATATATATATATATATATATATATCTTACCAAGTGCCTTCATGTATTCATCAAAGTTCTGGCTGTCAACCAGTTTCCATGTGGCGCAGAAAGCATCAACCATTTTTGCAGATATTGTTCCAGTTCAGTATCACACTGTCAGACAGCCTCCCTGCAGTACGTTCAACAATCAGTCTGCCCAAATTAATACTGTGTTAGAGGGCGGGAACTCGAGCGGCAGCGTGAAAGCTGATTGGATATTGCGGACGCTTTGTGGGCGGTGATTGGTCGTCGTAAAATGTATGAAAAATAAATGTCAACTGTACTGTGCGGTACAGAATTGCTCCTCTCCCTGATGAACATATATATAGATGTTTATCAGGGAGAGGAGCAATTCTTGCATATATATATATATATATATATATAAAAATAATTTACTACAAAGACACATATTACACACTTGTCTTTCATATATCTAACTTGCATGTCTCATTATTACACAGGGATAAAGTAAATATTCCCTTTTTCCCAGGCCCGCCGTCAGGGGGGGTCAATCGGTACAGATGTCCCCGTCACCGGAGGCCGGGAGGGGCCCATGCGAAGGTCTATGGTTGACCCTTAAAAGTGACTTATATCACTGACAATACAATTTATATGTATTTACAGGATAAATATATTGTTATCATTACGACATATTTCGACGTACCATCTGATACACCACCCCCGCTGTTATAGAGAAAATGGTGCGGTCTAAGCACTGACGCATTGAAGTCTGATGCGTCTCGCGTGCCGCTAACGTAAAGCGAACTGCAGCATAAGTCGAAATTCCGTACAAAAAATCAGGGAGTCAAAACAGAAAAGCCAAAGGTACAGAGAGAACAAGAAAAGGAAAGGAGCAGAGATGCAGTGGCCACATTTATGGCCAAAACAAGTGTGAAGAATTAAGACTTAACTAGATAAAGAAAACACTGCTGCGTTGCTTTTATAAGGCTATTATATTGCAACCTGCTGGTATTAATGCATGTAATTAGTTAATTGTTTGGCTTGAGTGTGTGGGGATGAGGGGCCCAATTTGGAAAATGTTGTCCCCCAGTTCATAATTCCTAATGGCTGGCCATGCTAACGTGTTTAGCAGTTGTTTAGCAAGCTCATCATCTCGGTTTAGCCTGTTAGCTTGCTTACAATTGCCAAGTATTTGGTAAGGAACCAAATACAGCTGAGGCAGATGGGGATGTCATTACTTTTGCAGGTTGATACATTGACCTTAAGGTGGTGCTAGAGATAGTTAAATTATCACCAAAGTTATTAGCAAAAAAAGTCCTATAGGATTGTCACTTTTTCCAACATTTCTATATTTTCTATACATATATATATATACACACACACATTTTACATATGTCTTAAAAACCTTTATTTCAGCTTTATAAGAATTAATAATAGGACTCTTCCTCATTGAGAATCTAACTTGGCTATGATAGATTGTTGGACACCACTGCACCACCGAATGGTTTATGTGCCTGATTTGGCCTGTTAAGGATTCAGCATTTTATCTCAAGGCTAATTAACAGGAGTAACATGACATGACTTACAATTACTACTGTATACCTTTATTGTGGTAAAATACTTCCTGCAGATACAATCTGACACGGATACAAACATGTCCACTGTTATAATACAGTAGGCTCAGTCCTTATCAATAACACCAAAGTTGTAATCAATAACACCAGTAAATGATACAAAATGAAATTTCACTATTGCTGAGTATATTGTCAAACTGTTCTTCTGCATCTGCTTGCAAATTCTTGGCACAGATCAAGGCCCGATGATTACATGAAACAAAACCTGCAAGCAAAATCTTTTATAAAAATCATATTTCTCCCACAAAATTCACACAATTCATACAGTAAAAACAATTGTCTGATAAATTATGTACAAGAATAATGTTTACTTCCCTGATGCATGATAGTGCATGCAAATTAAACATTAAATGTTCCAAAATGAAAAGTCTTGTGTAGCAACTCAGGGATCTTAACTCTTACATAATGAAGGAGAATAGTGACGAAGGATTTGAATGCGTTGTTTTACAGTATATTTCTTAAGCAGCAAATGTGATAGATTGAGGTTAAAGTGAAGACAGTTCAGCTCCAAAGAGGGAGGATAATGTCCAATAATAGACAATTAAGTTAATTAACCGTTTACAGAATATGACTATGAGTAAACAAAAGTACACTTGTGATGCGTCATGTCACACCTTGAGTTGAAAACGCAGAGAGCCAAATGATCAAACAATGGGTTATTGTAATACTTTTTTTTTTACCGTAGTTGACCCTGATAGAACAGGGGCTTGAACAGCTTGAAGAGTTTGGGAACTGGGGAGGGGGGGGCAGCAGAGGTAGAAAGAGAGGCAGAGAGTGAGGTAGGGAGGACAGAGCAGCACAGAAGCTTCTCCACATTAAGGCCTCTCTCTCCTCTCCTTTATCAACCCCATGAACCAGATAAATGTTTGTGTTCTCGGTGCACAGTGACAGGTTCATCATAAAAATGAGCATCACTTAAAACGAGTTACTTTATAAGCAACGAGAATAATGGTTGATTTCCTACTATTGTGGCTTGTTGTACTGGACAACTCATTAAACAAGTCAGAAGTTAAAAGCCACTGGCTGGTGGTTTAAGTGTACGATTTTCACCCTGATTACTATTCTTCACGTATCCAGTTTATACAAAAGAGAATATGAGATAGAAACTCCAGTTAGCACAAGATTCAGTATATAACTGCCCACATGTAATAGCAAAAACACACAAAGTAGAAACAGTTTTCTCTGGGCTGATACTTAAGGTTCCAAATCAGCTACTAATCCATGCAGCAACACGTTTTCCTGAAGGTCATGCGGTCTACAAATATCCCTCAAGAAATGACAGAAAAACCAGCAATAACTAATTTGAGGGCATGTGTGGTGGTTATAATTTAGAGAGCTCGTAGAGAGTTAAACATGTTCAGTAATATTGCATAGATGTAATGCAAATTAGTCAGTTTTTACAAAACAGCAAATTAAAGTGCCCAAATTAAATCAATCCCTCCCTCTTCCAATCAACAAATCAGAAAGATGAGAATCGGGAAATTATTTACAATTTTAGTCAGATTTGTGGAGGAAAAAAAAACAAAAACAAAAGATGTCAAGTGGATTGTCTTGCAACGTTGCATCTATGTGTGTGCACATGTGGTTTTATAGGTTGTTCGGATTTGTCCATGCACCCATGGGAGCTGGGTGCTATTTGAATACCCCAACATTGATTGACAACGCCACCTCTGGTCTCCTGGATTTGGTCGGTCCAGTCTTCTTCTGTGGTCCAACACCGTCGGGGCCTGCAGCCTGCCCTCTGAAAAGAAACAAGGGTAAAACCTTTGACCAAAGGATATTTGATAAAAAGTCACATAATCTACTAACTAACAGAGACAGTGTCTTAGTATTACAGCTAAAGTACTAATCACTGTAGCCCTAACGTGACTGCTAAATAATGCCATAAAAAGGTTAGAATTTTTCCTATTTAAGCAATAACATCTACAAAACCATGATTACAATTATTACGCAGTAATAAACGCCAACATTTTTGCTGCAGCTGCATATGTCAAGTCCCACCCTTTCCTGCGTTGCTCTGCGTGCTCTCTGAGCCTCTGCTGGCCCAGCTCATCCTCCAGGGTGAGGAACTCCCTGTTGTTGTCAATCAAAAGATTCTAGGAAAAATATCAAGAACATATTCTTCTTGTCATTTCTCAAACAAGTCAAACCAATACGGTCTCGTTTTCAGACAAAACAGGGTTTTATCAATACCTTGGTGCCGATTGTGTCGCCATCTTTGAGGTGAAATGGTGCTCCCAGTAGCGATTCTGCTTTTTTCTTCTTTTTCTTTTTGGAAACCTGCTGGCTCTAAAAGTAAAAAAAAAAAAAAAAAAGAAAAGAAAGGCATATGGCATATTATTCACAGATACTGTGACAATGAATTAGCAACAAATACAAGAACACTGAAATTCAGATTGATAATTTCTTATCTTATGAAATAAAAATCCCAGAAGTTCCTGATATAATTATGAACTGTATGATCATAATTTCATTTCAATGTTCTTCCTGTACTCTCTAAAGCTTTACCATTTCCTCTACCAACTTTTCTATTGAGCAAGAATGTATGGATTGACCCCCCAAAACCTAAAAACAGGAACAACAATAAATGACTCTTCTAATCTTACCCAGTTTGAGATTTCTTCCCAGGTGTGTTTGTCTGGCTGGTGTTTGGCCAACAGCAAAGAGTCAGGGGAGAGGCCGTAATGTGCGGCCAGACAAGTGCGTAGAGAGCGAGGAGAAGAGTCACGAGATGCATCCCAAACCAGCTCCACCGGAGGGTAGTAGCACCTCTCCCCTGGTACTCTCATTTTAACATTCAGCAACACCTCCTTAGGCCTTAGGAACAGAAGGACATAAAGAACTGAAATAAAATAAAGCAAATGTATGTACTGGAAAAGAAGGGTCATTTCTATGTATAAATCCGAAAACTGGTGCCATCCCAAACCTTACCCAAGATCCTCCTCTTTCAGTAGCTGTTGCACACAAAGGTCTGTACCACTGGTCAGCTTTAACTTCCTGATGACAAATTTCAATTTCCGGAAATAAAACAGAAAATTTAGGTCATGTAAACGAGGCGTGGCTAAAAAAAACTTTCATCAATAATAAATAGAATCTTGTGGCCATCATTTACACGTGTGTAGGGAACGGACCCTGAGACCGGACAGAGTACATACCTGAGTGTGAGTTGTTGTCCGCGGAGGATACGTGCCAGCCTCCGTCCCTCAATCTGCCACACGCGCATGAACGCAGTGGTTGGCACACACACATCCTGAAGGGCAGGCAGCGTCATCACCTGTACACAATAAAGTATTGTGGGGTTATATGGGGATTTTGGGGACTACCTAACAAGTACGAATGGCTATCAACTCCTTGCTTCCCATAAAACTTCATACGCTACCTGAGTCTTGAAATCCTCCAGGGTGGCCTCGTCCGATATCTCCACCTGTCCTACGCTCCTCGGCTCTGCCATGTTGCCAGCACACAGAGGAGGTGAGTGACTGAGCGTTTCACCTGCAGTCGCGACCTCCGGCATTTGCTCCTCAGTGTGACCGTTGTCGGTGTGATTAAAATCAGTTTCCATGGGAACCAATGAGTCGTTTCTGGGATTCAGATACAGCCACACGGATAGCTTGAGAAAGCCCTGACAGAAAAACAGACAAGAAAAGGCTAAAGAGAGAGGCAAGCAACAGCACATAATGAATCTCCAGCCTAAAATCTAAACATTTAAGTACCTTCGGAGGAAGCTGTCCTTCTGTGACGACTAGTGTGTCTCCATTGCTTATCTTCAGCTCTGACAGAGAAGCATCCTGAGAATAAAATATTGTAAAATATGTAAAATATTGTTGTGTGCCAAAAATAAAATAAATATCAGAAGTCTACCTGATAAGCAGGAACAAAAGAGATTTAGGTTTGACATTGTTGACACTGTAGTCAGCCACTCACCTCATGTGTAAGTGGCTCTCCAACCTCTTCACACCAATCGAGCCTCCTCAAGTGCCAGCAGGTGCCTGCAGACGCATTTAAATGACATTAACAAACAGATTTTGCACCAAGTGCACAAGAAAAATATATCGGTTTGATTAGTCTTACAAAAGCAAAGATATTCTTGGTCAACAGCAACACTCAAAAGTTGAATCTGCAGAACACGCAAGTTACATACAGTCCAATAGGAAAACAGTTTTACCATCAAGTCCAACAGCATCCAGCATAGCCTTTAGACACTGCAAATAACAATCAGGAAATTATTTTAAAAAGTACAAGTAAAGTATTTACAACATTATGAACGTTTCACAAAATCAGTAGAGGAACATTTATATTCTGACCTCTTTGACAGTACAAGTCTTCTCCACAATTATGTCCATCTCCAAGCCAGCAGAGGGCACTGTGCCCACGGAGAAGTGCAAGAAGAGCTGCAATGCAAAGAGAAAATCTCACATCGCCAACATGTATCAAGCATATTAAAACACTCGTAACTCCACATCTTGATTTGTTTTAAAACCTAGGACAGGAAAGTTTTACTGGCACTTAAAGGTGCTGTAACATCCACCTGTGCAGCTGCAAGTACAAAGCATTTTTTGAAGATTTCAAATAAAAAAGACACACCTGTGATGCCTTGGGGGCATTTCCCGGACAGAGAGTCAGTGTGGTCATGAGACGTACCCCTGCATCCCGAACACTCAACTCCTCGCACACTGTCAGGTAAACCAGGGTGGGACAACAGAAGTGCAACTTAGTAAATAAATGTGCTCTAAAACTTCAAAAAGTGTAAAGGAATACATATCTTAATATTTTGTTTAAATGAGGGGGATTTCCAGCTCTAAAAAAGGTATCCGCACCATTAAAATCACCCCCAGGTAACAAATGACACAGTACCTGGAGGAAGGAGTTTCCCTGTGCAGTCCACCTGTCTCAGACAGTACTCTGCACCTGGTCAGTGAGAATAAAAAAAAAACTGCTGATTTAAGAACACATACTTACAGAAGCATCCAAACACAAATACACATTTTGTGATTGTATGAACGGTAGCTGAATTTAAAATGTTACTTGAGGAAACTTGGAAGGTCCAGAGCCAATATACGTGGTCAATCCTAATATCATTTCTGTTAACTCTGGTAATGTGTCCCATTCAATTCAATGATATTCACTTGAATTGTCAAGCCCATTTTATACACATAAAACCTTTATGTACTTGATCTGAGCATTGTGTTGCTATGTTATTGAAAACAATATCAACTGGGACTGACTGAATAATTCTGGGGAAATGACCAGGAAATGCCTTGCAAACACAGTCGTGTGTAACACAGAGCAAACTTGCCTATGAGTTGCTCCTGTAGCTGCAGCTCCTCTATGGCCCTCTGTTTCACCTCACGCAGCAGCTGTAACAGAGACACATTAAAACATGACTAAATTCTATTTTCTGGAGAGACAAAAAAGGAAGAAGATACAACCAGACAGAGGAAAACCCAGCAGCACAAAAATGGCCGACCATATTTCCTGTAGCTGGAACCTTGATCTTCCTCCTCTCATCTTCTTTCTCCCCTTCTCCTTCTTCTCCTCCAGGTGGTCGAAACTCCACCTGGAGCCAGCGGCAGTCAGAAGGTGTAGTCACAGTGACGACGTCTCCGTTTAGAGTGAACACGCTGGACAAAGTTGAGACCACGGTCGTAAAAAAAACACACACTTAAAAGATAACGACACGTACACACATTGCAGGGGGGGTTTACCTGCTGTCGAACGACTGCGGCTCCAGCACCAGCAGGGCATCGCCGTCTTTCAGCGACAGCTCCTTTAGCGTCCGCTGCATGTCATCAGGCGGGAACAGCCTCCATCCACTTGCCCCTCCTCCCTCTCCTGCCCCCTGCTCCCCTCTCTTTCCTCCCTTATGCTCCTGGCACAGCAGACTCTCCTTAGGCTCCCCGAGTGCCTCCCTCACCTCCCCGAGAGTCGAACCACCTGCAAACCCCCTCGCTTCCCTTTTAAGCCCTGGCCCCCCATTTTCAAAACCTCCTCTTCCCTCCTCACTCTCCACCCCATCCTCCAACCCCTGATCCCCATCTTCCCCCAAAAAGGGACGCACAACGGTCAGCAGCACTGGCTCCCACTCAGCTCCAGTTAGCACTGTCGCACCGCACACCTGAAGAGATAAAAACCAGTACACGGTCGTTTGGGATCTTGTCAAGTTAGCAAGTTTTCTTACACTTTGTTAAAAGCATATTGCGATTCATTCGAATGACAGACGCTGGACATTATGCAACAACCACTCGTAATGTAATTAGAATTTTCAAGTGGTTCGGACCTGTTGTACAAGTCAACTACAGATAGTTTCTCCATAGTGGGGAAAAAAAACATAATGCCTTAAACTGAATGACTTAAATATGAAGCTAAATAGACTCAATGCTCAATTAATATTCTGTTCACTATGTCATCATCACATATTCTTTTTACTGAGAGGTTTGACAATTTATTTTCTTTTTTAAGATTTTATCGGGATACTTGTATGCAAAGCAAATTATACATTACAGTAGTTAGAAAACTTCTTCCACACCAACTGCTACCTTTGGGTCTTTATGCTGTCCAGAGGGACTTTAAGCGCTGCGCTAAGTTAGTCTTTTAAGTCTTGGGTGTCTTTTTTGTGTATCAAACTTGCTCCACAAAAGCGATTTACGACATGTTTGTGCAGTTAAAGCTTGGTGAATCCGATTTGGAACGAGGAAGTGTCATGGAAAAAAAGAAGAGATTTAGAATGAGAAAAATGTTCTTGCATGAGCGCTAATGTGTCGGACTATGCCTTTCCTCACCTCTCTGCCGTTCCACACAAACAGGTCAGAGTTTGTATGAATGCCTGCACTGTACAGGGAGACACTGTCATCTGCAAAGAGAACAACCACCAAAATGTAGTTACAAAATTTGTAAAAAACCTATCCTATCATCTTGAGGTACTTTGCATTTAGAGGTCTCACCTGTAACAGTATTGTAGAGGTGTAGACCTGCAGGAAGACTCATGGCCACAGTCAGAGCCATATCCCCCTCCCAGAGGTCCTGCATCTATATAAACAAATGCACATAAGCATAAAAAAAAGTTTATTTCTACTATTCTTTTCAGCATTTTCAAACAGCTAGTGTTTGTGGGCATGTATTTACCTGATAAATAGCTAATCGAAGATCTCCCACAGTCTTTCTACGGTCAAAGCTCAGAGTGGTGCTTTCGCTCTGCTCTTTGCTGATTGGTTGCAGGGCTCCATTATCTAGCCTATAACTAGGTGCTAGGTGGAGACGCAGCTGCACGGTGTTATTGGTGGCTTCAAACTTCTCACTGTAACACAAAACAATGTTACAGGGATTATTCATGTTTTTAACAAACCAATAGTTTTATATAACTTTAATCCTTAAATCGCCGAATTAGAGATTTTAGGTACCTTTTAAAATGTCACACTCGTGAGTCAGAACCTTCTAAACAGCTAAACTGTGGTATTATTGCAAGATGTGAATGTGTGTTTGTTTCTGTACCGCATTTGCTGTAGTCGGATGTTCTCCTCTTGAGCCATCTGGATGAAGTGAAGAGGAACTTTATACTGGGGATTATTCAGAGCTGCAAGTGTAGAAACATAAAAAGCATTTTAATAGATACCCAACTTAACCTTTTCTTCTATTATTCACCTCTTCACCTTCTTTCTCGGATCCGACACATCTTTTCCGATACAAATGCAAAACATGGTGTCCATTACCTTCACTGGGCCTGTGCAGCTGTGTTTTTCTGTAGAACAGCATGTATGCGCTCTCTTTGCCCTGGAACTGCTTCTCTATGTCAGACTCCCTGATGGAGGTCACCGCAGAGTCGTTAAGGTCGAACCAGTGGCTACCCTGCTGACAGACAGGAAGAAACACCGTGAGAAACAGCCTTTTAGACCTTGAATTCTTGCTAAAATGTTCCTGCTCCTGATACCTCTTGTTCGGGCTCTGGTTGTGGTTCAGCAGCTTTGGGGTCTGATGGTGTTGAAGGTTCAGAGTTAGTGATCTGCTCTGCTGGGCTGGGGGGCTCAGTCACAGGGCTTGGCGGGTTTGCCTTCAGTGCCACTCGAGTACCACCGGACACCAACATGAAAACATCATTGTGGGACTGCAGGAACTACACCAGAAGATAAAAAAGCAAAGACACAATTATTGGTATAAGGACACCAGACTTAAAGAAAACATAAAACATCATAAAAACAAAGAAACCGAAAATACCTTTCCTATGGGACCACAGTGTTTTCTGAACTTTTTGCTCCAGGATGAACCAATCTTGTCCATGAGTTTCTGTCCCAGCTGGTCCAACAGGACACTCTTTGATGGCTCCTAGAAGATGGGAAATGAACAGCAACCAATTAATTATCTATGACTGTACTTCTGACTCAACAATTGAGAGCAATTCTAGGAAGTCATAAAAAATGTATGAAGTAAAGCTCTTAGGTTTGCTGTTGCTATACCTGGGCAATAATAGCAGTGAGGACAGACAAAGGGTCATCTTCTTTTAGCTTTGGCTCACACACTCCCTTGACCTCCTCCTTGACTTTCTTCTGAGTCTTGGGTTTGCATTCCTCCTCCTGACAAAGAAACAGAGGTGATTCCCTTCCTAATACACAACAATTTTTATTAACTTTGCTTGCATTGCTGCTAGTAATGCACGGCAGAAAAATCCCCCAAACTGAGTATTAGCAATTAGCTGTAATAGTAATTTTATGGGGGAATGAGCAATTAGTCATTAGTCACTACTGCTGTCGCATATTATAAAAAATTAGCTCTTCTCTTTTTCTCACCGGTGGCTCCCATTGGCCAAGCTGGTCAATGTCCTTGATATAAACGTGGTAATGGCCACCATAGCAGCCGCCCTTGTGGATAATCACAGAGAACAGCTCGTAGGAGTAATCCGAGTCCTCTTCGTCCGTCTGCAAGGGAGGAACGCACCATAATTAACTCATTAAGGACATATTTGTGTAAACAGAGCCTTCCTGGATCAAGCATAAGCCTGGAAACCAAGAAAATGTAACAAAAATAACCACAGCAATTAAAATGTTGACTGTGCCTAACCTAAAAAGAAGCGAGGTCAGGTACCTGTTCACAAAATGGCCGTAGGTTGATGGTGAAGGGGAAACTGTAGCGGCCCGTCTCCTTGTATCGTTCACATTTGGCAAAGTCAAAGCTGAATCTCAGCAAAGACATGGTCATGAATGGAGGGAGCTTGCTCAGCTTGGCAGACTAAATAAACAACAAAATGTGTAAAGGAGGGTGAGAAATGCTACATTTCTGATGTTAAGAAAGAAATGGCTATACAAAGTAATAGTTCTTTACATTTGTATCCTCTTTTCCATTCAGGTGTTTAATGTAAAGCTTGAAAAAGAGACTTTTAACATCTCTTAAAGTTCCTTAAACCTTTGTTATTGTGTTGACACAGTCTGAAAGCTGGCACTGACCTTGGCAGCAGTGACCAGCCTGTCACACTGTGCACAGCGGTACAGGTTATTGCCCTCAAACAACTCCTCCTCTACAAACATGTTCCACAAAGCCTCCTCCAGGCTAGACACGCCACAAACACACATCGTCAGGTCCAGGAAGTCCTCCTAAAGAAGACGCAACAAAAAGCCAAAAACACAACTGGGTTAATTAGTAGTCTTTGGATAACTTTTTTAGTGTCAGTCTTACTAAATCTTACAGTAACAGTACTGAAGGGACAGAACACACCTGTCTCTGGCTGACGTTACCACACTCCTTGCATACAATGCTGTTGACAATGGTCCCATGGTACAGCCTGTGGATAAATGTACTACCAGTGGTGCCCACAAGAGAGTGCTCCAACGCACTGAAAAGAATCCTGTTCAGCTCCTGTACATCGTGCTGATTTGTTCCCTGAAAGTGGACGACAGGAAAAGGGATCAAATTAGGGACAGAAAGACATCCGCTGTGTCCGTTTCATATTATGCACCAATTGTACACAATAGATGCTATATTGTACGTTTCATAGTGTGTTGTTTTTGTAGTTACTATCGAAGAAATCAATGCACTTCACTGTTTGAACAAACAGGAAATCAAAAAAAGATTTGCACTGATGAATGTCAATCAAACTTCACTGAAAAAGCTAAGTGGTAATGCGATGCATTGTGGGACAATAGTGTCCATCACTTTTTTTTTTAAACCTCTTTTAAATTGTTGTGTAGTGACACTTTAAACCAATTATACACAGTAACTTTAAAAACAGTAGCAGTACTCTTGCCTCCCCCAGCTAGGGAGTTACACTATGTACAGTCTTGACCTGAAAAAGGTGGTTATGCAAGTCCTGAGGCAAATTCTGTGGATGTTTCTGTTCTCCCGCTTCATGTATTTATTTTTGCATGACTGCAGCTGGGATGCCTCCAGACAAAATGGAATTCCAAAGCGTGTTTCCACTATTTTGTAAGTTTTAAAACCAGTTTTGTGAATTTCAGCAAGCATTCCCTGATACTGGAAGGTGAATCAATCACTTAAATGAGAAGTGTAACACTGAGCATATCTTTCTAATTCTCACTGACAAAGAATAACGGACAAAGACCTCGCTGCTGTTCCAGCCAAAACTGTCAGTAAGGTCAGCGGTGGAGGCACTCTGCTGGTCCACCAGCAGCAGACTGGCAAACAGTCTCTGCAGCTCCAGTGGGATCACCCTGACCTGAGGAGGAGGAGGAAACACATTATCGCATGTCACAAAGACACACAGACATTACATTTGTGGTTACACCTACAGGAACTTTGCCACTCTTACTTTGGCCCCTGGCTTGTCTTTGTCTTCCAGACCTCCTAATTCATCTGGTCCCAAATTGAACAGCTCCTCTGCAAAGAAACACGCCAAACAATGAATGAGAACATCAAATAAAGAGATAACAGCTCTCAACCGCACAAGTGGAGCTTAATCACATCCAAGTCTAAGGAAATGGAAATGTAACCTGGCCTTACCTCTGAACTCTGGGGTGAACAGCAGGGTCTGGAGCAGAGAGTTGAGATAGCAGGTCCCCCCTTGGTTCTTGATGCCGCACAGCTTGCTTCTTCCTCGGGGAGGAGGTGGCTCGTCTCCCCCCTTTGCAACTCTCCCCTTGGAGGAAGTGGAAGCACAACCTTCCTCCTCCTCTTCCTCGAAAAGATTCCCAAACATGCTGTGTGAGTTATTTACTCCTGTTTTCTCTCAGTTATGCTGGGACTGTACCTCGTAGTAAATCGTGTGTTAGCACTCCGATGTGCCTTCTTTGCTATCTCATCTTGGTCTTGCCGAGTTCTCTGTTGACAATGGCCGGGATGACTCTGAAATAAGAAGACTTCACGGGGCTAAACATAGCGACTATTACCGGATGTATAGGCGTTGGACTGGCAGTTACGTTGTTTGGCTAGCTTAGCACGCTAAGAAAGGCAAAACAGTCGCAGTCCGACACTGATGAGCAGCTTGACAGCTCAGCAAAAATAAAAATCAGGCTGCCTGTAACGTTAACGGTTCGTGTCACTACGAGTGGGAAAATGGCGTCTTCTTACCGACACTCTAACGACTGACTGAATTTTATGATTACACACTTTACCTTCTGACACTGACTCTTTCTTCCTCTGTCTGTCTTAAAACAGATAACACTTGAAACGTAAATAAAAATACCGTCGGGGAACAGTAGGCAGCCATGTTTTTTCCTGGCAGAAAATTGAATGGTGCATTGTGGTACTTGTAGTATCACACTTGGTTAACGTTCACACCCTAAATAAATATAATTGTCATTATATGCCAATTTATGTACGCATCTTTAGTCTGGTTTATTGCAATTTTACTAATGTTACTTTATGATACAGACATAAAAAAACATGTTTTATAGCTACATTATTTTTACAGTAACAAAAATGTTAGCTATAAAACTACATTTCCAACAGGTCTAGTCTTGAAGTCATGGGGCTTGTAGTCTTCTAGAACAAACATGTTTCAGGGTTGTTAGTGTTTTTAGAGGTTGGCAGTTGTGTGCCCAGGGCCATGTATGCATACCAATACAAGATCTCACCAGGTATTTGATTATCTACAAAATCCACTATGTTTTATCCTGCAGGGTATCTTTGCCACCCTTGTTGCCACCCTACATTCTCTAAATGAATAGCTGGAGGTTAGCCAACGCACAACAACTCTTGGCTTGCATATAAAAGTAATAAGTCTGGTTTATTGTGATTTCAATAAGTTACTGTCACTTTTTATATATAATTCATGCACTCACAGGCAAAAAGTAACAATCAGTCCATGAGAGAGCACACATTTCAGTTAATAAACAAAATGTTAAATATCATTAATATTAAATGTTTTTACAGAAAGATAGAAATCTGACAACATTGTCTGACAATACACACAAATGGATAAACATATTCTCATAAAAATCTTGTGTATGTGATATTTGTGTTATAATTAGGTACATTGGTTGTTAACCCAGTACAGACGGTTGACGTTGTGAGGTAACTGCATGCAGAGCTGGTCTTTATACCAAATTCCCCCAGCCAAAACCTAAAGGGAATGTCTCCACAAAAGATCTCTAAAATGTAAAAATTATTATTTTTCTTTCTTCCAAATTTCACTCATTCATTTAACTGTTACATTATATTTTTGGTCAATTTAATCTCCCTACTTGATGCTCTAAGCTGAGTTTAAAAACCTTAGGATAATGTAGAATGTGAAGACTACTAAAGCTTTTTATAATGTCAATTTAATTGAATATTTCTTGCCTAAAACTGTCAAATTTCAAGATATTTACTTTAAGAAATATCCAAATCATACTTCAAATCCCACCATGTGCAACTCTTTTGTCATTGCAGAATGTAAACTGCTCCTCAGTTTGTTACCCATTCCCAGAAAGATGCTAAGGACATGACGTTAATAGCTGCTACCGCCCTGACTGTATGCAAATTGCAAACTGGCACTGTATTGTAAAAGCACACTCACACATTTCAAACATTATTGCATTTTCTGACACAGACTTAGAAAGAAGCACAGCACGTACACACACATAGATAGTACACAAAGCAGAATGCACACTCTTTTTGCCTAGTACGTTTTTAGCTTGAACACTTTAGATAAAGGCTCTTTGGCACTAGAGTACATCAAATATGATTCTCCTTTAGAGCTGAAAAACTCCCAGTCGCTGCACCCAATCGTTGGAAGCCAATGTACAGGAACAAAGCCTTCATATCCCTGCCACCTATAAACATACAAAGAAGAGGAATCAAATCTAATGTCTATTTGCATCTGCTTAAGGCTCTAGACCTACAATTAGCAGACAGCCAGTGAATCCTCACATGTCAAAAGTGCTGTTATGCTTTCACTAGTCCGGCTTAAAGGAGGTAAATAAATCTACATTACAACAGTGTAGGTGTATGTCTCAGCACTAAGTTTATCAGAATGTATGAATTATTTTACACTGGGATGGGTGTTTTTGACAAGTTGAGTACCTGTAGAGAACGCTGTTGAGAGAGTAGGACTCTCCGTTAAAGGAGTTAGCGACGACCAGAAAATATTCCTCCCCGAGGCTGAAGAACTCCCAGTCCACGGCACTGGAGAGACAGATAAGGTATTTGGTGATGACGAGAAGTTGAAATGGCAGCAAACAGGTTGTTACACACCTGGCGTACTATAGTGTTTGCACATTTGTACCTATAGGTGACAATATCCTGGAAGCGGACAAACAGCTGTCCATTCATGTCCAGTTCGTAGATAGTGGAGTTGATGGTATATCGACTTGGTCCGTTACCATGGAGTCTGTGTCCATTGGCAACAACTAAGAAGACTCTACTGCCAATCTGAAACATTTCCCAGTCTGTGGCGCAAAACGTCTAGATTGACAGTGAGAGAAAAAAACGTATTTTAGGTATGGTAGTGTAAATTGTATTTTTAAAAAAACAACAAATGATAAACTCATAAAATCCAATGCATGTTTGGCTTGGGGCGGCTTGTCTAGTTGAGGCTCCTTCAGTTTTCTGAGTGGTTAGCAGAGAATTTTACCCTTTTAAACCTCTCAGATGGTTTCATTTAAATAACAGTTTGAGGCACAAAGAGGTACAATTATCCAATATTTCACAAAAAAATTAAGATTAACTCTTGGGGTTAAGGCAGCAACCATGAACTGCAACGTCCCCGGTTGGCATCCAAAGATTAGAGAAAAGCCCAAAGATTTAAGACATATTTGTGTAGCAGGACTCATTAATCATCTCATGCCCTTTTCAATTTATCTTGTGACATTTTGGAGGGGGCACGACCCCTAGGACGGGAACCACTGGCCAAGTGATCTACTGTAACTAGGCTGGATTATTGCAACTCCATATTATCGGGCTGCACCAATAAGTCCCTTAAGACTCTCCAGCTGATCCAGAACGCTGCAGCACGTTTACTGACAAGAACCAGGAAGGGGGATCAT
>JAVQJL010067727.1:0-25355 GCA_036024295.1 Nannoperca obscura
CTCTACTCCCTTCTCCTCATCTTCCCTTCACTCCAGTTCTCTCTAGTAGTTGCTACTGTGTACTTTCCTGTACTTCTTCTCCCCTCTGTTTCTGTGTTCATGCTTACACTAAATTAAACTGTGACGCTGCCGTCACTCCTGCTGTCTGCAGGTACCTCCGACACACTGACTGATTTATATTCCTGCCTGTGGCCTCATTCGTTGACTGGCACTGCTGTTGAAATTGGTGCAGAAGCTGATATTTTGGACAATCTCATGCCTTGAATATAAAGTAATCTGGCTGTCCTTATAACAAGCATTCAAATGTTGTTTTCCCCGTCAACAATCTGCACCAGCACCGGACACAAAGACACCGAAATCAAGCATCATAATTCTCACCATGTCCACGGACTCTCTCTAACCTTTGTGCACTTCTGAAGAGATACACATAAGATTCCGCAACAGTGTGCTTATGGCGGCCTCAGAGACTTTATTGCAGAAGTATAAATCCTTATTTATGTTGGCTTTATATCCCCCTATTTTTTTCTCTTTTCTTGTGGTGATGTTCCCCCCTCTTTCCTACCTTTCTTCGTTTCTCTGTGGTCGTCTGTCCCTGCTCCCCGGGCCTTTAAGAATCTCAAGTATTTTATTTTTCCTTTAGCCTCAAATCAATTCCAGACGCCACCATTTCCTGCCCCCCCCCTTTCTATCCCTCCCTATAGAGCAAAACCACACACACAAACACACAGCAATGGAGTGGGAAAGACAGTGTGAGCAAGAGGCACAGAGTCTCGGGTTTTGCTGGCTTTTCCATAGCATAAACTGCTCAACTTCCCTCCCTCCCCCATTTCTATTCCCGGAATTGTGTTTGTTTGTGTGCTTCTATTCTTATGATTGAGCAGCATCTTCTCCCAATGACTAATCTCTGTGTGTGTGTGTGTGTTTGTCTTGGAACGTCTCTTGTCGGACTCATCTGTCTTTTTATCTGTGCCTCTCAGATTAAAAGGTGCAGTGACAGTGTCATGAATCTCCTGTGATGGAGAGTGTGAGTGTGACTGTGACCTCTGAACTTCTGCAGATGTCCTCAGTGAGTTGACTTTGAAGTCCTTTGTTCATTGAGCACGTGTGGATGTGTGCGCAGACGAAGAAGAAAAGGACCGGGTGATTGATTATGGACATTTTTTAAAGGAGTGCAAGAAAATGTCATGGATGAGTCTGAGGGTCACAAGCTATTTTTTTGCGAAGAGATAAAAAGTTAAATGGGATGCACAAGAAATAAAATAACTTGCAGTGATGTTCTACAACACCCTGTGATTATCCATATTCAGTTTCCATTCCTAAGTATATTCTAAAAATCTTCCGCAGTAATTACAGTGTCATCCTAACGCTGTAATGCCAAGTTATAATTGCTACGATGTGACAGAAAGAAAACAGAGGAGGGTAAAAAGATGAGAGATATATGGAGAGAAGAGGAAAAAGCAGAAAGAAGAAAAAAGAAAGTAAATTTAAATGACAGAAAGGGAGAAAAAGGACAGAGCAAGAGAGAGAGGGATTATTAAAGTGCTGGTTTATTAAGGACGCCCTCCAACACCACATTCATAATCTTTCTATTTAAGTCAATAACGAGTCAATTCTAACACCGTTTTACTGCAAGGTCTTAACACAACATTGCCTCTTTCTCCTTTGTAATTTTCAGACTTTTAATTTTGGAGATTACTCCTTATAATTAACAGCGAACATCCCTAATGTGGAGTCCGTCTTTCCAATTGTGAGGAGTGAAAGGCCTAATAGTCACAAGGAAAGAACAGGGCATTTCCATACAAGCCAACAGCCAGCAAGCAGCGGTCAGCAGGCTAATTGGAGCTACATTGTTTTGCCTCGAGCTTAACTGTATCTCATCAGCTCGCCCGTTGTATTACTGTCTATTTCGGCTGCTCATTTAGAGGAACACAGAGAGCTGATTGGTTCGGTCTTCAACTGGTTTTGAGGCCAGAGGATTTCCTTACGAAATTAAAAACCAAATCAGGAAGCGACGCACGCTGCTGAAACATTCGCCCCGTCGCTGTCATTGATTGTGTTTTCATTGTGTTTTGTAGCTTTGAAAACATATTTTGTTCATCCCCAAATTCTCTTTCTGTGCTTTTAATACAAGGAGGACTTTTGTGAATGCACCAATTGAGACCTAAACTTTCTGTTGCAGAACCAGTTGCCAAAAACATTCACTTCAATGTTAAAGTTTTGTGAAAATGTGTTTGACTGAATAAATTGATGAACGGTAGTTAAACCATACAAAGACTATAACACAAAACCCACTCCTTCTGTCCCACACCAGTCCGTCCTTTGATTGTATGCATGACAGGAAGCTGTCTTTAGAGGTGAACAGTGGTCACTGGGAAACACAACAGTGAATACTGATTGTAGAATCTATTAAAAGACACAAAACATGTTTTCAAAAATATTTTAAAAAGCCATCGTTGTCTCATTAGCAGAAAGAATTATTCTGATTGCACATCATTTGCCACAAATTGCATATTATTTCCATACAAATTAGTGTGATTCTCTGTAATTGAGGATGCTAATCAAAATGAGCAAAACAAAAACACACATGTTAACAGAGTTTATTTTTATGAAATAAAGTACTTTAAACAGAATAATTTAGTGTTTCCAAACAACAATGGCAGAGTTAATTAGGTGCAAGTTAGCTGAATGCAACAAAGGGAAGTTTGTGTGTTTGTCTTCTTCATTATCAGCTTGGATTATTTAGCATTTATTTAACATGCCACAAGTGTTCTCGTTGCTTACAAGTAATATTTTTATCTAAATTGTAGTAATAGTGTTACCTTTATCATTACCCTGATAAAGTAGTTAGTGACTTGATCTATATCAAAATGCACTGATGGACAGTAAAAAACCTCGAGTGATTTATAAATGAGGTCTGTCTTTATCAACAGAACAAGGCAGAAGCAAAAAGCCCAGCGAGCATGAAACAACAGGACATATTTTCCCCAAAACTGACACTCAACTGTACGTTTGACATCCAACGCAGCACCGAGTGAGCCGTCTGTGCCACATATATAGACGACAAAGGCTACAGGATCAGGTTGTTTTCCTGAAATCATTGACGTGTTTCCTAACTGCTCTCCAAGGCCCGCAACATTATTTACCAAACTGCTTGACTTGCAGTGATTCTGCCCTCTCCACACAAGAGCATCGGTTGATGCTTCTGTGGGTCCCGAGAGGAAACATCTGCTTCACTGAAGAAACCGATCCTCCTCCTCCTCCTCCTCTCCATCAAAATTCTATCAAAGCTCTACTTTACCTTTAGAGACATGGGTAACAGGTGAGATGATTCGGTTGTGACTAATGCGAGTCAGTTCCACATCTACTGGTGGTGCATGCCTACACCCACGACGTTTCACCACGAGAATATTCATTTTCATTAGCCATGTAAACAGCTTAGTAGGAGTATTGCATTTTTGGGATTAAAGGCAAAAAGAAGTGATATATTTTGTGCATATCATCGCAGTCATTGAGCATGGTCAGTGCAGCCGTGCCTTGACTCTGTCAATTGTCAATGGTTTAGGGAAAAAAAGATCAAATCTAAATAGCTGACCCTCGTTTGATGCTTTTTCACCCTCTTCCTCGTCATATATGTGACCATCAACTGTCCGACAAAGTACCAATGCTGACAAAGCGTAAAAAATGTAATAATGATAAACCGTACAATGATTACATTACATAATAATTACTTTTCCTAATACATATTATTTAGATTCCCCATGTTCTGGACATTACGCAGCACTAGAACATTCAGTAATTCATTCCCTTTCATGTCAAAAGATACTAATGAGGTTGATTAGAGATAATAGCACATGAAGAATATGAGCGTGTGTGTGTGTGAAAACAGCAGACGTGGGGTCTTGTGGGTGGTAATTAGCACTTGAATTTCACTAATGGCTTAACGGGTATCAGCAACCTCTACACACATGCAGTGCGCACACACTAACAAATTAATAACACACATAACAGGCACAGACATACGCACGCGCATGCGCGCACACACACACACACACACTGCGAAGGCTAACTTTGCAGTAACTGTGTGTCGGAGTTGCTAGCCTATCATTAATACCTATTTTCGCAAATGCTGAGAAAGCTTTGCAGCTCTTTCTTTGTAATCGCTTCAACACACACACACACACACACACACACACACACACAGGCCTATTAGTTCCTCTAATTGAAAGGCAATTAAGCCTCAGGTTTCGTGGCGTGAGCTAAACGCCGGGTGTCTGTTTTCAGCACTGCTCTGTTTTTAAGCTTTTAACAGACCACAAAGAGCCGGCCACCGAAACGAGACACCCAAAGTGAACTTTAATACACCAGCTCCATCTGTCTTTGCGTATTTTCGTTTTCTGTGTCCCTCTCGGTATTCTCAGTCTCTCTGTCTCTGTCGTCCTTAACTTTCATCATTTTACCCTGAATAATAAAAATAATAACTAACCTAATGATGATGCCTATATTCTTGGGTGGAAATCATGGTTTTTTTTTGTTTTGATTCCTAATTTCCAAGAATCTAATGCGTTTGCTTCAACCCAGCAGATGGAAACAATGACGAGTTACAGTTAAATCTTTGCAACATCTCAAAAGTTTGTGTAAAATTAACTTGACAGTTAGTTGGACAGAATTACGACCACTCTTTGTGCTTATTTCTGTCGGTTGTCTTTCTCTCATTCTCCTTCCTCTTGCTCTCCGGTTGGTTCATTTAATCCATCCCTCATCTTATTAAGTCTGTCCTTGCAGAACATGTCGCTTGAAGGAACCAGACATCTTTTAAAAAAGAAAGAAAAAACAAAAACCTCACAGTCCGCAGCTTTGCATCTACAGCAGAGTAGCTCTGGGATTTGTTCTGGAGAGTAGGAGTGGATTTCTACAGTAACAGAAAATCTCATTTTAAACCTCACATGACCCCCTTTTCTCATCTCAGCATAAACATAAAAAAATACCACAACTAGTTCAAATAGTGTCTGGGGTTATAGAGGGGTGCGGTGGTTGGAGGTAACGTGTGAGTGAATGGTTACAGCTTTGGTCCTGGCAATAGCCAATCATTGTGTTTGTGGTGTCCTTCAGTGCGTCTCCCCAGGCAAGATCTTAAACACGTACTGGTCAATTTACTGTAAAGAGCTCTAGCCGAGTACACTTTTAAATCAAAACAGAAATGGACTTGAAGCACTGAGGACAGAACTGGGTAATGTAACACCTTACAAAGAGTGTGTCACCTTTGCAATGATTATAAAATATACAGGTGTGTTTCTATGTCAAAGTTTTAATTTCTTTGCCTCAAATGAATTGAAGCTGAATGGAGCAGCGGCCCACAATTCTCTGCTTCACCGCCATCTTGGTCCATGTCAGCACAGACTGGCCGCCATGCCAGGTGACGGCAATGCAGCAGGAACAAACGATGACACAGTGGCTGCGAGAACACAGAAGGGACAAATGTCGCCTTCAGGCCGCGCCGAGGGAACAAACAACACTTTCTACATCCATTTCCTGTTCGTGTCAGACCGCTTGACTAATTCAGGCATAATCCTTTAGTTTCATGGCTTGGGGACAGTTGCTGTTCACTGTGGTCAATTCAGAACAGAAACAGCGCCTTGCCAAGTGTGAGTCAGCATTTTAATTGTGTAAAGTCATCGCAGCCATGATGTGTTAAAACTCTAATCATAAATTATCACAATCAAAAAGCCACTTCCATAGTTTACAATAGTCAACATCCATTATCTTTACGCTGGAAGTTGGGAAAATCTGCCTTTTAGCCATACCAGCTCTATGGAAAGAAATCTCTCCAAACAAACACCGGAGGGTTTGCTCTGTAGATGAATGTGGGGATGATTTGGGATCATTTCCAGATCCGCCTGTGTTTAAAAGCCCTTGTCCAATGTCAAAATGAAAGAGGTTGCACAAGGAAACGCTCTCCTTCTTTCTGCTTTAATTCCTGTTCCTGTTCGCCTACACATCCCTGACACAGGCAACAGCAAATGAAGAGACACACGCAGTCAACTACATACACAATCACGCACAGTGCGAGAAGCAGACTGGGACATATATCACATTCACACATGAATGAATCACCTTTATTACAACTGACCCCCAGAGAGAGAAAGTTGGAGCAGAGGGGGAGATAGCCGGGTCAAGTCTGTCCCTCCCTTTATGGTTTCCAGACCTTTCCCAATGTTATTTTAATGCTGGTTTTGGAGGCTCACCAAGGAGACAGAGAGAGAGAAATGACAGAGAGAGTGCTAAGAGATTGGAAGATGGAGGGATGGAGGGAGAGCAAAACCACCCTTATTGATGTTTAATGGTCAAGTCTTAGAGACAAGTCTCCCACATGTCTAAGATAGAGACAGAAAATGAGAAAAAGGCATCACAGTGGGGAGCAGGAAATACGGTTTAATCATGTTTATTTACCTCCAGGTTTACACAATCATTTTCACCTTTTGGAAAAGTGTAAGAAACACCTCAGCAGTGTCTTTTCAGAACCAAACACATTAAACTAGTTGTTAATTGTCAAAGTTAATAAATCATCAACACTTTATATCAATATGTATGTTGGGGAATCTTTCTGTAAGCCACACCAACCGGCACATTTACCATGGTTTGGAGACCTGAGGCATTTTCAGTTGGAAAGTTTCTAATTTCAGCTCGAACTGCGGAAATTAAAACCACAGCCTTTTATCATACACATCTAAATGTGCAGCCCGACATGAAACGCAGAGAACAGACTGGAGAAGTAAACTGGTATAAAGAAACAGACAGAACTGGAAAGGCACTATGAAAGAAAGCTAGCTTTAGAAACGGCCTCATTTCATTCACAGTTGGTGGAACGCTTTTATGTGCTTTGTTTCGGTTCTGGAGGTAATCACTGTGATTGAAGCTGGGCAGCTATTCCAGCTACTCTCACTGAAAACGGCACAGCATGAGACACAACCAGAGAGGGAGAAAGAAAGAGGGAATAACCAAAAAAAGATAGAAAACTCTCACTGCAGACCCATACAGTGTTAAACACGTTTAGAATAATCATTTTGTTCAATATTCCAATGGGTTTTGGAGCAATGTCAGAAGGATGAAGGAGACTACAGGACAGATTCAAGTCCTAAACTATAAGTCAACTATCAGAAAATGACCTTTTTGTACAAGAATTAAATCTGAACACGGTTCTTCACTCTGAGCTTGTTTCATTCTCGTCACCGTACTCAATGTGAGAAAAGAAGAGGTTTTTAATGTTTAATACACCCCACGTACTGATTAATTAATGCAAACTAACAGTCACATACACAGATGCACGCTCACAGAGAGTCACACAGTTTACACACATTTAAAAACACATTCAAATGAACAGTCAGTTATTTATACACACAAACATGTGGTGCGATTGGTCAGTTAGTGAGAATATGTCACCCGGTGGGGGCATGTTGCACAGGTTTTTTTATAACCCTACCGTTCTGACCTCTGAAACACACACACACACACACACACACACACACAGTGGGGGTCTAGCTACCCTCTAATGTTAGCCAATGAATCACAGTAGTCAAGACCAACAGTTGACTCAGATTCACAGCATCGTTATGAGCCCAAGGGAACGAACGAACACACACACACACACACACACACACACACACACACACACACCCTATTCTAATGTGACTCTTGAGTCATGTATTCAGACAGAGGAAGTGGTCTGGCCAAAAGGCATGCTCGCCCTGGGGAGTCATTATCACTGTCTGTTTCTCTGTCAGTATCTCAGTATCTCTCACAAATGCTGATGTTTTAAAGGGAAACTTTTCTTTTTAAACCTACGCCCTTTTTCATTCTATAATTGTATTTTATTTTTTTACAAATGTTGGGGTCAGATGAGTGATACTTACCATTCGTTTTAAAATGGGGCCAGTAGATCGCCTCCACCAGCGTACGCGAACAGGCAACTGCAACCATGAAAAGTGCTTGTTTTTGCCACTGACAGGCTCAGACTGTGATTGGAAGTGTCTGACAACATCATGGAAAGGATCCCTACAGAGACAGACCGTTTCATTAAAGAGTAACATCCTCTCGGTTTAACCAGAAACAGTAAACCTCTTAGGGAACAGTCTGCAAAGAGGTTGAGTTGTTGCAGGAAGACAAAACGATCTAGCTCTTTAACAAAACGGTCTGCATCTGTAGGGATCCTTTATATAATGTTGTCAGACACGAATAACAATCTGAGCCTGTCAAAGTCTGAGCAACAACAAGCACTTTTAGTGGATGTACTTTTCACAGGTTGGTGATTAGTCATTTAGACCCCAAAATGTGTAAAAATAAATAAATAAATAAATAAAATAAACAAAGAAATAGGGCCCAGGTTTAAAATACCAGAGTTTCCCTTTAACTAACACCTCAAAAGTCACCTAATCTACCTACTTTGAGGATATAAAAATGAACTTAATGGAGCGGGTTTTAAGTTGTGTTGTTAATATCCTATCTTTGGTGAGAGGAAATAAGTTTTCTAACAATTGCCCTTTTTTTAATTTGACAGCGGGGTCAGTTCATTGTCATCAAGCAAGTCACACTTTATCATATTCACAGTCACATGGAGTATTTCTGAGCTGTCAGTCTGTCCGCTGCCATCAATTCATTCCATTACGGTTGGTTTTTTATGTGTCTGACTTGACAGTTTCTGAGACAAATTAACAGATGCCCGCTAGCAGGGTATCAGGATATTGATGAAAGCTATTTTTTTGGACTTGCTTTATTTTCACTTGTTAAATAAAGCAGACACTTAATTCGACACATAAATGACAGTGTGAGAGCCTGTTAATAGATTCAGCATGGCAGGTGTCAGCTCTTTGCACAACAAGTGCACACCAAGGTTTATAATTGTTCTGGTGTTGCTGTTGTTTTAAGACTTCTTTGAGGTTTCAGCTCATTCTCTGTTCAGATTTACAAATTACTTCACCTACAAGTGACATCTTCTAAGAATAGATATATGTGCCTTGCTTTTCTTTTGTAAATTGTTAACCAATTCTAAAGTTCGACTCACTTTTGACACATAACAAAAAAAAAACTGTAAAACTGAGGCTGATGTCTCTTTAACCTTTCATTTTAATTTTTAATTTCAGTTTAGTCCCAGATATGTAGCGTCAAGCAGCCACCTTGCTGTAGCAGTGGAAAATAGCTTTGAGGCTTATACAGATAAATAACAGACACACATACACATACATATACAGTGCACATCAATCACAAGACTCAAGGATAATTTGCCAGATGATGAGCCGGTACGGGATTAATTTAACGCAGTTCCTGGTTGGCTGGTCATGTGGTCAATGGGAGGCAATGAGCCCTGAGGGAATTTTCCCCATCTACTGAGCTACACATACATTTGCGTATACCAATTTTATTCATGAGGCCGAGGCAAAAGACAGCAGAGGATATGTTAAAACTGAAGACAAAAGAGAATCCGAGGAATGAAAAGGAAAAGAAGAGTCACGAGAGGCACAGCATAGGACATTGTCTACACAGCAACAGCTGGGAAAATTAATTTGTTGCTGTTGTAAATGGATTTGTGTGCACAATCACTTGCTCTCAGTGTTCACTTCTTGCATGCGTTGAATGATACTAACAGCTAGTCTAATTTGGTTGTATTGGCACTGTTCGGATGAGAAACAATGCACGGCTATATGTGGAATATAACATGGAGGACCAGCATTTGTGTCCCAAATCTCCTGTCGATGGCGCTTCACTGAAGATGCTGCTGTGTGCAAATGATGCAGCACCAATATACTATAACAACTGGGCTGGGAAAAGAGATATCTGACATGTAGGTGTGGCTCAGTTAAGTGACTTTATTGCTTTAAGTGAAGTGTAACCAGGAACCTCAAGAGAAAAATAGTATTGGTTGTTTATTGAACAGCAGCAAAAATGGATGTAGTGTGGAATTGTTCTACTGCATTTCACCACGCAATTTTACTTAACCAAGTAGTGTTAGTCCTCTAAACATCTGAACATAACCATGCCACAACCATGAGGGTAACAGACATTCATTAGGGGTTGGTTTTGAAAGGGACTCAAAACAAGCTAACAGCCTGTCCTGTTCTGTTGAAACAGTCAGATCAGATGTTTAGAAAGGCAGCGCGGCTGCTAGAGCACCAATCACCTTTAATCCTCAAGTCAGAGGATCTTGCCACCTTTTGATTCATTCCCTCATTGCCCTCATCAAATGTATTTGATATGCCAAGACTTTTCCATTAAAATTGCACTTGAGGCATTTCATTAGCATTCGTCTACAGTTTCTTGTAATGAGCAAGCAGTTTCTTACTTCACAGGTCAGGACTGTTGATGGACACATTGGATTTTGTATGGATGAAATTTCATCTTCCTCCTGCTGATTCATTCACTGCAGAGGCAAAGATGCCTGAATCATCACCTGTATGCTGATCAGCGTGCCGTTTAACACATCAAACTGAAGCCCACGTAAAGAGGTTCTGAGGGAGAGTCGTGATACAATATCTGCCTATAATGACTTTCTTACATTCCCGTGTTTCCTGTACATTACTTTAATTGTAATTGAAAGGGCTGTAAATAGAGTAAGCTGACGACCTGGTGTTGTACATGAGCTGAGCCTCCCACACAGAATCAGTCTGCGTCTAATTGAATTAAAGCTAATGAGTTTACAGACAGCATTGTCTGGGTAATTAGCACAATGTCCTAATCAACACAACAACTATTTAGGAAGTCAGATCTCCTACTGCAGTCAAGTAACATTACCCTTTATAAACAGACAGCAACGAATGACTAAACGGTTTGTTGTTTTTGCTGTCGGTGTAAAACTCATCATTTTTATAAAGATTAATCTGTTCGCGAGACAAAAGTTGCATTGAACTGACTGACTTGCTCAATTGCATTGTTTTTGAAAGCAGTATTTTCAATGTCATGACCAAGCGGCTTTCTCGTCTGCTCTCTTTTAGGCTTTGTGATTAGAGGCGAGAGGGAGTGAACGAACTGTGAGAGAGAAGAAGAAGAAAAACAAGGAGAAAGGCAGTGAGGTGGACGTCGGTGATGAATACCCGCACCAACAGGCCCCATCTCAGCTAATGAACTAGAAAGTTCATCAACAACATTTCATTAGCAAAAAACGGGATATCACCTCAGTGGGAGCGGCGCTCCACTGAGAGGAAGCAGAAAGCAGGGGGCGGAGTGAAGTGCACGGCTGCTCTGGTTGGGCAAGATGGCGATGCTGAAGCGGCAGGGCCTCGGGCCACTGAGGGCCTTCCTGGTGTTGGTGGGAGTTTCTGCGCTCTGTAGCGTTGCGTTAGGAACCCGAAAAGGAAATACTTCTTTGGATCAAAGGGTCCACAGACACAG
Organism: Nannoperca obscura; assembly: GCA_036024295.1. Lineage (NCBI taxonomy): Eukaryota > Metazoa > Chordata > Actinopteri > Centrarchiformes > Percichthyidae > Nannoperca > Nannoperca obscura. The sequence goes on from JAVQJL010067727.1 coordinate 11,377, forward strand.
ACATCCAGGTATGACATTTGGCTTTAACACGTGTCACGACTTTCTACATGTGTCTGGATCAAAGTCACAGCCTTTAACTGTAACTGTGATGCATTCTGAAATACTGTTTTTTTGGCCACTTCCATTTCATGATATTGGCACATTTTTAAACAATGATTCCTTCTCTCAAATTTTACCCTTTGTGACCACGAGTCACTTTGTACTTCAGAGTCCCGACAGGACTTTTCTTACATTCACTGTACTCAGATTTTAGCATGCAAGTTGTGAACCAAATCTTAACTTGAGCAAACTTAAAAGTTCTCCAAAGTGGAATCTAAACACCTGCCAAGACGGTTTGGATAGTCAGGTCTTCAATGCATCATTTTAGTTTGACCTTTTATTACATAGCAAACATTTACCTTCCTCTCCGTTGAGGCACCCTGCAGTTACAGATGTTCAAACACGGCAGCTGCTCAGTACAACAGCCCGCTCCCGTTAGCCCCTGAGAGGCTGCTCTGCAACAAACAGAGGTTAAGTGCCTTGCTAAGAGCCACCTAAAAAAAACTGCTTGTTGAAGCGTGTGTCGTTCACACCACCCACCCACATTTTCTCAGCTGGGACTTGAACTCATGACCCATAATTCCAAAGTGGGCCTCTGTGTTCAGGAGGTTACTGCCTCCCACCCACTTCTGAATTCAGTCTATTGAAAATAATCTCAGAAAATGAACTGAAGCAGTGGTGGTAATTTATTCATTCAACAGTGAGTGACCTAAATGAGCCTTTTCATTTTGCTCCTAACCATTTAATAATTTGAATGAAAGCCCACAATAATGTGTTGCACATTAAATTGGTTAACAGAAAAATGCCGAAGCGGTTTGAAGAAATGTGTTAATGTTTGTCTTTGTGCTTGTAGGTCACTTGTCGCTGCATAGACACAGACAGAGGGGAGGGAAGGAAGGGCAGGTACTGCACAGGTCCAAACGAGGATGGGTCTGGAATCAGTTCTTCGTCATTGAGGAGTACACTGGACCCGACCCGGTGCTGGTGGGCAGGGTAGGTATAATAAAGTGTTCTTCCATCATCTTCTCTTCTCGAGTCAAACAGAATTAGTGTCTTAATAACAACCTTAAATCTGACTTGCTGTCTAATTAACAGCCAAACTGCTCCACTGGCAGGCACGGCGGGGGCATGCAGGGTGACAGCAAATTCCCTCCAATAGGATTTAAAAGTGCGTTCCCCATTTATCAAGGAGAGGTCATGTTCACATTCAAGGGTGAAGATGATTGGTGGTACTCCTCCACAACAACAACATCACTCAGAGCAGCGGCTTTCATAACAACCAACAAAAGATGTTTACAATGCGTCATATTTCATAGTCCAGGGGTTGTAAAGGAAGAACAAGAGTTTAATTGAATGTTGAACATTCTTCAATTTATTTATTCATTCATTTATTTTCTGGGATGACAACGTTTTAAATCTCTAACTTATTAGTGTTTGCTTGTCTGACACAGCACATCTACTATCCTGTCTATCTCAAGTCTTTCAGCACGTTTTAATTTGTAGCCTCGAGAAATAAAAGCCTCACATCACATCTGTCGAGCAGCCAAGTATGTTTTCCAGTTTTGCCAGACGACCAGACTACCTGTCTCACTGTGTAATCACCAGTCTGTCTCTGTTTCTCTATAAGTTTCACACCATCTGAAATCCAGATGTCTGTTGTTGCTTTTGCATATGTGTTTCTTTGTTTTATCTCACTCTCTGCGTCTCTCACTCTCCTCCTCCTCCTCCCCTCCCAATTCAGCTCCACTCAGACGTAGACTCAGGCATCGGCAACATCAAGTATATCCTGTCCGGCGAAGGAGCGGGAACAATCTTTGTTATTGATGACAAGACCGGCAACATCCACGCCACAAAAACCTTGGACCGCGAGGAGCAGGCCCAGTACACTTTAACAGCCCAGGCCGTGGACAGAGACACCAATAAGCCTCTGGAGCCTCCATCAGAGTTTATTGTGAAAGTTCAGGACATCAACGATAATCCTCCTGAGTTCCTACATGGGCCATACTACGCCAGGGTGCCTGAGATGTCAAATGTTGGTAAGTAGAAAAAGAACAGGAAGGGTGGCTGAGTTTGGTGTTAGGGAAAAGGTCAAAACTTGCTTCAAATGTCCGAGGAGAAGAAAGTGAAATGCCAAACAGGAAAGCTGAATCGGTAGATTTAATTTATGATTAATACTATGAGACAACGGCATGTTAACTTAGTGTTGTCCATCTAAAATGTACATTGAGTGCTATTGTTAAAATGACTAAGATGTGGTTTAAATCTTAGTCCTAACGTTATACATCCAAAATGAGGATTCAGTTGTAGTCAACATTTCACCTGAATGCTTCTTAAATGCTCTAGTTTCATTTGTTGTCACTGAAGCCTAAATGTCTTAAGTGGAGGTGAAACTGACCAGCAGATTTGCTTTCTTTGCTAATATGTATATAATTGGATAACAATGATTCAGAAGAGATAATCAAATACCATCGTTTTAGTGGAGTGACATTGAGACATTGAGTGATGGATGTTAACAAAGTCACTGATGGAGTTTGTCGTCAGTGTTTGTCTGCAAAACAGCCTTTTTCATACATTATTAATTACCAGTGAAATCTGACCACAGGAAGTGTGATAACACAGTACCATTAGCTCACACATTCAGATCCCTTTCATTTTTGTCACTCTTTACTTATATGTACCTAAAAGGAAGAAACAGAAGCAAGGTTAGCATGGACAAGAGCTCCTACCATCTCCTTAGAGTCTCCTTACTTAGAGCTTCTGATCTTGATAGATTTTCTTTTCGAGTATTATGTGGTCTTCAACCCCTCGAGGCCGACCTGAAGTGAACCACACTGGCAGTGGTGCTGCCTGACACACTGAAAGCCAAAGAAATCCCTTCTCTGAATGGACTGGACTTCCAAAGAAAGAACTTCCGAAAAGAACTCCTGAATAAGTTCTCTTTAGGCTTTTTTTTTACCATCCGCTTTTTAAGATGAAACCTGAATACAGAAGTCTGGCAGGGAGGGGCCCACCGGTTACCATGATCCTCAACCACAGAAGTGGAACAGAAGGAAATGCTGCAATTTGACTAACTAGGTCCATGTTCCCTTATGGATGTCAGAATTAGAACAGATAGAGAAAGCAGTCTCTTTCAAGTTAAAATTCTTGGTAATTTATCCTGTACACTTAAGGAAGCTGCCCGATTGAGACCAGGGTTGAATGAAACTTGATTACAGTTACATACCCAATGGATTTTATATGGAGCAGGATAGAGGCGCTCATGTAGCTGCAGCTGGGAAAGAAGATTGGGAATTAGCTGAACCAACATAAACATATCGTCTTTTTGATGTTAAGCATGGAAAAGGCATCCAATAACATCCAGATGCCAAGACTCAGCACCAGCAGTTTTAGACCTGCAGCTCCAGACCAACGTGTGCCATCTAAAGGCAAGGAGTGGAACAGCTCCCGTTTGGAGAAAAATAGAAGAGGAAGACCTTCTGCTGAGGTTTTGGGCTTCAAAGTTTACATTATTTTAATCAAAGCATGTTTTTTGGCAAAAGAGTACAATGTTCATACAAATCTCACTGCAGGTCTTCCATCCTCAGAAACTGTCCTCCTGGTTACTTGACCCAATAGAGGAGGTTCTACCCAGATATTCTCCGTCCAATCAACAAAATTAGAGTGAGATGTAGAAACGGAAAAACTAGTTTAAAAAACTCTGGAAGCTGCTATTACTTTCGTTGCATATAAGAGGCTGTGGCATGTGTACATCTGCAGGTCTAAACTGCAGCCGATATTACTCTTCCTTCAAAGAAGTGGTACACGTTGGCAGCTGCAGAACTGGTCAAACAAGAACCACAGCAGATAAGGATCTTTATGAACTTTTGAGAGAGTTAGTTTTATGAGTTGTCAGATCTGAAAAAAAGGAAGTTTCAACAATTATGCAAAGTAAATGAAATGTATTTCACACTACTGCAAATTTAATTTAGATTTGTCTATTTGCTCAGCTTAACTGTGTCAAGTTCAGTTAAAGATTTACTGGAAGTAAATTGCTGCTTCCGAGTGGAAACACCACATCTTCAAAAGTCTTGTTTTCCAGTTTGACAACCATGCATTTTTCAGATTATCCAATGGCTATTGAAAGTGTTCCGTAAATCCAGGGGTTGTTCCACCCGACAATGATGAAATGCACAGAAATAAAAGTGGAGACCAACCACACAGGTGCAGTTTAGCTGCAGTGTGTGAGAGAAGAGTGTTTTTCATTCCCTTTGCTCATCCAGCCAGTGCAGGCAGGTGAATCGGCACACACTCTGTGACAAGCTTGTTTGTCAAACCATTCTTGAACCGAATCACTGAGGTAGAGTCGTCTCCTGACTTGTCTGTCATGTCTGTGTGTCTGTCCTGTAGGTACATCAGTGATGCAGGTGACAGCTACAGATGCTGATGACCCCACCTACGGCAACAGTGCCAGGCTGGTGTACAGTATACTACAAGGACAGCCGTATTTCTCTGTGGAGCCTCAGACAGGTGAGACTGAAAAGAGAACCCTGCTCTGGCTCTCTACAGGCTTCTGCACCGCCAGCAAATGAAGGCTTACTGCCCTGATGTAGGATCACTCAAAGACACAGGCAGGCTCACTTGTCTAATACATGCACTGCAGCAAGTACCACTAAACACACTTTGGTTAGTTTTTAGCCTGATAGATATGTCACACAGGGCCCTCAAAATCAGTGGTGCTATCTCAGTTATATCTCAGTATAATCTGTTTTTAACTGCCAGTCACCAACTCGCAACCAAGCATTGTCCTTTTGTTTCTCTGCAGATGACTCTGTGTATTGCCTTTTTTAAAACCTGTCTCTTTAGATTCACCTTAGCTAGCATATATAAATATAATGATATTAGGGCAATATGCTTATCTCCTGATTTTTTTGTTAGCCATGGGAAAGTGTCATACACTTCTAGAGACTGTATATCATAAGTCAAATTTTCAAAGACAAATCAAATCATGTCAGTCTTATTTTAGCGTTTTTATTTCAGCACCATCATTGCTTTACTGCATATAAAAGTGGTAAATAAAACATTATTCATATTGATATTATTAATATATAATAAAAGTAATCAAGAATGTGATTTAGGCATGATTCTGTATCCCAGCATTGTGGACAACAAGCCTTCACTGCTGTGTCTATGTGGCAGACCAAACTGAAACCCTGTTTCTTCCTGCAACACTCTTAATGTAAAAAGCTAAGAAGTGGCTGCTGCAGGGATCGTGTAGCAGCACGTCCTTTCCACTGAAATTGGTGAGGAGAAGGCACTGCTGTAAAAAGAGGTCCCCAGAGGACATTTAGCCTGGTCTCTGCAGAGTCCAGGCCTAATATTTGGGTTTGCATTAACAGAAGAAATTGGGTGTAAGGAGAGAGGTTAGGGCAGACACGGAGCTCTGTTGGTTTCAGAGAGAGTGAAGGAGAACAGAAAGAGAGGTTAGGAGATAGAGAAATTGGTTTAGAGAGGGAATCCATGAAAAGAGAGTAGTTAGGGCACAGAGAGGGAGAGAGATTTGGGCGGAGTAAATCTGGCTAATCAAACCAGTGTTGGGTATTTGACTGGCTCAAATCCATAGCTCACATTTCTAATTGGTTTGGAGATTATCAGCGGTTCATGCTGTCTCTCTCTCACACACACACACACACACACTTGGCATATGACAGCAGAAAGCCTCAAAAACTCCCAGACTCTGCAGCTAGTGGAGAAAGACAGTGATGGAAAGAGAGAAGCCAGTGATGAATTAAACAGATATAAAAGATTACCAGGGCTTGAAATGGAGAAAAATAATATTAAAATAATATACGTTTAACTAGAGTCCTTATTCATGAGAACGATGCAAAATGAAATATGATGGGGTTTTTTTGCTAACAAATGCAAGTTTTTAAACACAGGTACATATATTATATTATATTTGCATACACTACTTTCATACGAACATGCACAAAATATTTTATTGAACCTTTTACTATCAAAGTTTTTATATTTCAAGGATCCATACAATGTCATCCATAAATTTCGAGTGATACAGTTTTGGATTTCAGGTACTGAAATCTTTTCACAGGATGCAACAGGGTAGAAAGACCTGTAATCTCAGCATTGATTTGATGTGAACATCTGTGCATTCAGGTATAATTCGCACTGCCTTGCCAAACATGGACCGCGAGGCACGCCAGGAGTATGACGTCGTCATCCAGGCCAAAGACATGGGCGGTCACATGGGCGGGCTGTCGGGAACCACCGAGGTTAAAATCACCCTCACAGACGTCAACGACAACCCTCCAAAATTCCCACAGAGTGAGCACAAACTCCTTCTGCATCCACCAGTGACATCTACTGTATGTCTGTCTGTCATTTTCCTCTGGAGTGACGTTTCCTTTAGAGGTGTGAAAAGTGTCAGATCTTTAACCAAATGGCAACATTACCGTCTGCGTGCACTTCCGTCCTGCAGCTCCGCATGTGTGTGTGTGGGTAATGTCAATCCACATACACGTGTGCACGTCATGCTTGTGTGTGTACATACATCCCAGAAAACATGTCGCCAGCTAGCAAAATATAAACTAGGCAAGTCACTGTAGCAGGCACAAAAGATAACTTAAGAAATCAATTATTAAAGGTTCTTTACTGGCCTCCTGCAAAGTCCCGAGGCGTGTGTGTGTGTGTGTGTGTGTGTGTTTAAACCTCTCCTTGGGAAATCTGTTGAATTACTGATTTGCTGAGCACTAAAAAGTAGTGAAATATTTAGCCTGGATTTGTACAGAGTGGTAAAATATATTTATTTTTGGTAATATTTGAGAAGAAGAAGCAGGGACACAAATGTATTCTTACATTTGGGTGTGACTACAAAACAGCTACAACACTAAAACTACAAATGGTAGATTTCTGATTGAACTGTTTGAAAATGCTTCAAGCCTGTAGACGGTAAATATGCCTGGACAGTTTATGCTCAACCAAAGAAACAAGAACAATCAAAACCTCAGCAGTGATTTGCACCAGTGTAGTTTTTCAGTCTACCAATGTCCAACTCGCACTGTATCTGTGTCTATCTTCGTTCTCACCCTGTCTTAGTTTCTTTCGGTCTCTGTTGTTTTTCTCCCCATTCTTTTTATTCTTCCACGTTCTCTCCTCTCTCCCTCCCCTCCTGGAGCTCTGAGCAGAGCGACTCCTGGCAGAGATTCAGCAGAGTAGCTGCAGGGATGGATGGAGAGAAGACGGGAGGAGAAAAAGAAGAGACGAGGGCTCAGGATTTAGCCCGTGGAGGAGCTGAATAGGCGAGAAAAGAGGGAGAGAGGGAATGTAAAAAGACAGAGAGATGCACAGAGAGAGAATGGGACTGTCAAAACCATCACTCCAGTTCTTGTGTATTCCAACAAGCTGACTGCGTCTCAGTGTCTTGCACAGCTAAGCTAAAATCTGATTCTGAAGGTCACGACAAACAGACAACATTCTGAGGGAGTTTTATGGGCAACTGTGCTCAAATGGAAAGCAGATTGTCTTCGGTATGTATGTGCTGGATACGTGGAAGTTTCCATAGTGAGATATCCAGTTTTATATACAACTATGTGTCCTTACATAAGAGACCATCCTCCCCACAAATACGACTGTAAGCAGCTTATTACAATCCTTATCTACGTTCATTGTTAAGCAACAACCTGTAACGAGTGACAAACTCCACAAACACAGAACTTTGACTCAGAAGCCAAAAGTCAACGCTGACTGATTTTGAACATACGTACGTAACTAACGTAAGAATTTCAACCCAAACCATAATCTTTTTCTAACGCAAACCAAGTTTCACAACATTATCCACATGTTTATTTGTGTTTCCGCAACGACAAAGGTCCGCCTACATATGTTGTTCTGGGATTAACTGGCAAACCACCTATTCTGTTGTTCAGGTTGGAGGACTTGTTGTTACATAATGATGGATAGCACAAAGTTACTTCACCTGTAAAACCTAATCCGATCCGATGCAACAGCTCAGGCATAAATGACCTTTACAAAGATAATAATGTCCAGCTGTCTGACACTGTCAGAGAGGTTTTATTGAAATGTGTTTCTAATATTCTTCCCCCTCATGTTTGTAAGTGGGAAAAATATTCATAGTTAAATTATTACCTCTGGCTTTGGTTATTATGATAGAAATGGACCGCTTGTTGTTGTGGGGAGTCTCCAACCACAGGCCCCACTTCTGTTCACATATCCAAAGTGGACATAAAACAAGCACTACATGCAGGTTTCTAACCAAACATTATCAGTCCCAAGTGTTTACAAAGTACCTGCTTGCATTACTTCTAAGTATCATCTCTGCTTCTCTGACAGTTTACATCCATGATACAAGACAACACATCAAATAGCAATATGTTGGGAGAGTGGGCTGTTAAAAAAATGGAAGCAGTACAAACACCTGCAAGAAAAGGCTCCCAGATGGTGTGAATGAGGACAGTGATTACTTATTTAGTGGATGGGCAAAGTAAGAGACAGAGCAGAGCGAAAGACATGGGGAAAAGTGGGAAATGAGATAAGCAAATCAAGAAAGAAAAGCAGAACAAGAGGCAGAAAAAAAGACAAAAATAAAACGGATACAAAGAGAAAACACAACAAAAGAGATAAAAACAGACAGAAAAAGATATGGCACAGTACGACTCCCTCTCATGTTCTACTAGCTTTTCAGTTTCCATTCAAGCGGTTATATTTTTTTCTTTCACTTCGAGGCTTGATCTCTCTGTCTCTCCGTTTCTCGCAGACTTTCTGTCCCTGCAATTCTCTCCCTTTCACCTCATTATCGAGCATCTTTCGAATCGTTTGCCACCGCGAAAATCAATCACAGCACAGGCAGGAGGAGGAGCAGGCAAACAACAAGCGGCTGTTCTTTAACCCTCTCTGACTTCAGTCTTTATTAGACTGACATGACAGAGGTGGTTTTGTTAAACACTGTTAATATACAGTATGTCAGCCACAGTTCTTCACCGCTAGCTCTGTCTAATAAAAAGACATTCAAAGCTGAAAGATCATCTTTTGATGGATATATGCAGGATTCTGTTTGCACATATTCTTTACCCCGTGTCTTTTAGGGTTGCTTATACTGAACTATCTATGTTCATGAACAATCCCTGACATGACTTTAAAAGATGGATTGGAAACGTGTTTCTGTGTCACTGCCGGGATGTTAAATCCATCTTCAAACTTTTCCTTCCCTAGATTTAGGCAGAATAATATTATTCATGATATTATTGAGTAATGTTGTGTGGAAAATGTGTTAAAACAGACAAGACATTGTGTAGCAATCGCCCAACAAAAACCACCAGCAGTAATGACAACATATCTGTAAAACATATCTTGAAAAGTAATGGCACACCTTCGTACCTCTTTTTACAGGAAGAGTAAGCCTTTCATCCGTTCTATTGTTTAGGTTAAAGAGACTTTCACGTATTAAATCACATGAAAATGCAGTCACAGAAGGTGGTAAAAGCACAACTAAACATACAGTACACTGTTGACAGCAAAACTAACATATTACCATCATCTCATGAATGAGAAAATTAAAGCTAAATGGTCCCAAACCTGAATCATGTTGAAACCAGCAGCATGGAGTTAGTATCACAAATAGTTTTTACTTTCAACAAAATTAGTTTTAGAAAAAAGGTTTCCTTCAAGAGTCAGTTGAGTTCAGTACAAACCACAAATCAGACTTCTGATTGTCCACACACACCACAGGCATGAACAAACAACTCTCCAGTAACACACGAAAATACATCAATAGTTTCTCATCAGCTTTTGAAAAGAAAATTGGACAGTATGTTTTCCTAAACTATGTGCTGAATATAACACGTTCTTCCTTAAGTCTGCCTGCCAAGTTTAAATGCATGGACATTACTGTCTATAAGACAACACATGAAAGTCACCAGTATGAGGAGTAAATTACAAAATAAAATGAGACATTACTGTTATAATGTCAGTAATCACATTGAAATGACTGTGGTCATTACAGGAGCCCCGTTTATAGGGCCCTTTATTGGTGTTTGTGTGTAAACTTTGCAGGTTTTATTAGATTGGACATCTATGTGATACAAACCGCACAGTTATTTATGCAGGAGTAATGAAAGCAAATGACTCACATTCTCACAGTGAAGAAAAGAAAAGACAGCATGGGTTGTTTGTGAGTGTGTGACTTTTCCTTGTTTGTTGAAAGTCCTCAGTGAAACTCACGTGTGCTTCCACTGTGGTCCTTGAATGTAAATGTACATTTCCTGTATGTGCTGTGCCTCTTTGTAGCCCGCAGCCAGGTATGCCGGGCTGTGCATGTGTTCTGTCATACAATGTTTAACTCAGCTGCCAGAAGCCATTGAAGTTAAGCTACTTAGGAAGAGAAAGAATAGAACGACAGGAGAAGAGAGGGAGGAAAGGGGGCAAAGGGAGGGCAGGGTTGAAATGAGCTTTTAGCCAGAATAGGCACACAGAAGAGACGGAGGAGGCGGAGGAGGAGAGGTGAGGATGAATTGGGAGATTTGGAAGGATGGAGTGGAAAGGTGGGAAGCAAATGAGAGATGTGGAGGGTGGGAGAGAGTCGAAACAGTATGGAGAGAAGTTTAAAAAGCAGGGACAGAGATGACGGAGAGGAGTGATTTGGCGAGGATCGAAGGAGACGTGGTGGGAAAAGGTAGAGGGCTGGAGGCTGGCAGGATGTGAACAGGATGGATCAAGTCCAGTGAATCGCTCTCTTCTTTCACTCAGAAGCCACATGACCAAACGAATTTCCTGATTCACTGGATTTGCTACACCTGGACGAGCAGGATAAACATGCAAATAGTGTACAGCCCATAAAATGATGAGTCCCTGTGGGCTCGATGCCTGAACCGTAGAGCGGGAGAGGGCGAGGGAGGAAGGGTCGGGGAGGGACGGGCAAGAATGGGGAGAAGATGGAGGAGGGAAAGGGAAGGAGGGAATGAAAGATTTGGGAGAAGAAATAGACAGAGGTGAGAGAGGAGGATTTTACGATGAGACAGATGACATGAAGTGGGGAGAAAAGGTTTGGGGAGGAGTGAGCACATGAGAGACGAGAGAGGGAAACGGAGAAAAGAGGAGGGAGAGTAGACATATGGTCCTACTGCTCTCTTCTGCAAGCCAGGTGTCTACTCCCTCAGACACACACACCTGACACTATAGGGGATATTAATATGCTTTGGGCCATACGAGACAGATGGTATAGTTCATGTTAATCCCTCTCTGCCCTCCAAAACTGACCCTGCCACAGACTGTAAACAGGGTGGCAGCCAGCCAGGAACTCTCTAAAGACCTCTTGAATACAAAAGCAAGCTGTGACCAAAAGTTGACACTAACATCACCAACCAGCCAACCAAAGCTAAGGTCATTTTCTACCTTCACCCCCCCCCCCCCCCAGGTGTATACCCCATGTCTGTATCGGAGGATAAAGTGCCAGGGGAGGAGGTGGGCCGCCTTAAGGCCAAAGACCCTGATCTCGGAGACAACGGACTGGTGAACTACCGCTTAATAGATGGAGATGGAATGGGCATGTTTGAACTGTCCACGGACTCCGAGACCAGAGAGGCCGTTATTAAGCTGAAGAAGGTAAGGAGTGAAAGAAAGGCACCTGTGAACTGAAACATGTTGTAACTTGTGTTTTTTGGCAGTGGAAACAAGCCGTGAACATCACCTTTCAAAGGTGATACGCAAACAGCTGCTTATTTACACACCCAGCAGTTACAGAACAGCATTATCATTCATTTGGAGTCGTGTTTCTAGCCACCATGCAGATGGAAGTCCAGTATTTTCCCTTTTTTAGCTCTGTTTTTGGTCTCCACCAACTCCCCAAGGAAATACATGGCTCTTTGGCTCCAGTATGTTTTACCAGCTTGACGATCACGGTGTCTGTCTGCTGTTTGGTGCTGAGCAGGTAGTGTACAGTGGGTTTCTGGAGCCTAAAAACAGCTGCCTGCCTATGAGAGCGGTGAGAGAGTGAACCAAATGAGTGAAGTTGTGAGTCGGACAACCGAAACAACAAGCTGAAACTCACTATAAAGCTCCAATAAAGTCGAGGGGAGCTGCAGATTTGGATGATACTTCACTGTAGGTTCATCACTGTGAACAATATCATCAAACATTGTCACATTGAGTTTAACTACGTAAAAATCTAAATGCTACAGAGCTGAAAGGAAAGGCAAGACTCGAGGATCCAGTCATAGTCGACAGTTTACGACGAGAGAACTAAATATTCTCGATGAGAAAGTAGCAGAGGAGAATTCAGTATACAGAACATCTGATTAGTTAAGAAAAGACAAGAAGGTAAGGTAAGGAACGCTGGTCAAAAGTACTATTAACTGATAGTTGCTGCTTCAACAGCTAGCTCTGATGGAAACAAGCACGTCATCAACCATTGCAGAAATGTAGTTGAGCCTGCACTTTTCCTTCAGACAAAGCAGTTCAGTGTGAGCCTCAGCCAAGCCACATTTAAGTCTGTGTCCATATTTGTCTATTAGAAGAGAAAGAAAAGGAGGACTGACAAAAGAAAGATAAAATATGTGGCGGTAAAGAAGGTGGGTGGGTTATTCCTGACGACCCTCAATTTCTTATTGGATTTGAAATGAACACTGACTTCCATGGTTGTGTGAGAGAGAGAGAGAGAGAGAGAGAGAGAGAGAGAGAGAGAGAGAGAGAGAGAGCATTAACTTTCATGCTTCCCTAGGCCAGAGAGCTCATCTTCTGCACTGTGACTGTAACCCACACGTGCACACAGACACACACGTGCACACACACTATTACTTTCAGTGATCCAGCTCAGCACACACAATTACTTTTTTCTCACTCTTTCTCGTCTCTCAGCCTCTATCTCTCTCTCCCTCTCTCTCTCTAATGCACACACAGTCTCTTATTCTCTCTCACACACACACACACATTGTTGTACGGGATATGTAACTGCAGGTCAGGATTATGAGCTGAATCTGCCAGTGAGCTGTGGTAGCCTGCTTTTCCCTGCCACTGCGTCCGACCTCGGAGTCTCTCAGTTAAAAAATAATAGCATCGAGCTATCAATGTGTGTGTGGGGGGGAACCAAAACCATCTCCCAAAAGACTCGTTTTTCTCTCTTCTCTTCGGATAGTTATCCTAGAAACTGAAAGATGACATTTTATCAAACAATTTTAGCTTTGTCAGACATTCAACCCGCAGAATCGCACAACTCCTTTACATTTCCAAACCATGTCCTTATTTGGTGAAAGGCTTGGCATTGACATATGTAATTACAGTATGTGCTTGAAAGTATGAGGGTGTTTGTGGCAAGCTGCATTTCCTGTCCAGACAGCGATGACGCAGCGAGCCTTTACCCACAGCTGGTTTTTACTGATGCTGTGGGAAAATCTCTGTCTGAACCAATCGATACAAGTCTGTTTCATGCTCTTTCTCACAACCGTCGGCATGAGCGATCCCTTTGGAGCTCAGTGCTGGAGCATGGCATCAAGGCAGCCGGGGTTAGGGGCTCTCCTCCCACTCGTGTCACCAGGACTGAGAGATCTCGTGATTATCATGAGTAATGCTCGCTCAACAACTACAATTTGTGTGCCCTGGAGAGAGGCAGTTAACCCACAGATTATTTTGTAAATATCACCTCAGTAGATCAAATGTAAAAAAAAGCACATGGGAACAGTTAAGATGTGTAGTTTTCAAATGAGGATCTCTCAAAGAAGTCACTAACTAATGTACAAAACAGGGCAGCCCAATCATAGTAATGAAAGCAACTGATTACACTCAAGTGGGGCACTATGTTGTGTGTGTGTGTGTGTGTGTGTGTGTGTGTGTGGCTGTAACACATACAAAGGCAGAACACTTTGCTTGAGAAGTATAAAATGTGTGTGTAAACATATAACGCTCAACTCAGTATAAAAACACAAGACCATTGACCTCAT